>OMLF01010593.1:0-11805 GCA_900302615.1 Holocentrus rufus
ATATATATACACCCAAGGACATGGAAATGATTATTTTATGTTTTTATGATTTTATGTTGAGGGAATATAGGATTGGACACAGGGCTGTTTTCAGTTAAAAAAAAATACATTGAGGGAACACGGAGCCAGGAAACATGGAATGGACCCCCGCAAAAACCAATATTTTCATCTTTCCTCTTTTACCAGAGGAGGGTAGAGTGGACTCACTTACCAGCTGCAGTCGTAATTTATCAGCATTTGACTGGTGGTGTTATGGAGCGTTTAAGGGAAATTCGAAATGCTGTAGATGCGGTGTTTTAAAGGGCTCAGTGGGCTAGTGTGCATACCAAACAAAGAATGTCATTAGTTCAAATCCTGCTACAAGTCTAGTCATTCGCTCTCACCCATCTTTTGTGTCGTTATCCACTGTGTATTATCTAATAAAGCGGATAGATGTGATGTTGAGAGCAGCAGTGTGCACTTGAAAGCGCATGATGTGGTGAGACATTTTCAAGTAGCTAAGAGAGAGAGAGTGAGGGAGAGAGTAAAGGAAAAGAGAGAGAGAGGGAAGGAAAAGGAAATGCTTCAGCCCTGCCCTTTGATTGTGTTCGGTGTTGTAAGGGGGTTCAGCCCAGCCCTGTGGGAGTACACACTCATTCCAAGGGACCAGGGGAAGGAAATCGGCCCAGCCTCAGTCACCCCTCTCCCATTTTCTTTCCCCCTTTTTTCCTCTCCTCCCTCCTATTTCATAGAGCATTCCACAGACGCAGAGTCAGATAGCAACTGGCGTTCCACACTCCTCATCATCTCCTCGTTCTGACCAACTCCCATGCTTAATGTGCTCTCATGTTGTCACTGATTTATGCATGCAGCCGCGGTTCCCCGTTTTACTGTTCAGTCTTTCCATGGACGTCTTTGTTGATATGTTGCACATGCTATTCTGTTCTGTTCTCTTCTGTTCTCTGCTCTTCTCTTCTCTTCTCTTCTCTTCTCTTCTCTTCTCTTCTCTTCCCTCATCTTTTGTCTCACCTCATCCCTGCTGTGCTCCTGTCCTCCTGCCTTCCTTCCCTCCGTCAGGAACATTTCTGCTCTGTTTATCCTCCAAAGCTCAAACTTCCTAACAAGGTAAAGCCTAACCTCAGCTCGGCTCTCGGGGCTCGGTGCTTTCACACCCAATATGGAAGTCGTCCTCCTTCCCATGTGCCTGGAGGAGTGTTGTTTACTGGGGACTCACGTGCTGGGAACGGCACTGGGCATCGTCTTCCTGGACAGGCACATGGCTTTTATGCTTATCATGAAAACAGCTCAGTGCCTTTTTTTTTTTTTTTTTTTTTTTCACGTCCATGAAAGCATTACATATGACTTATGCCACACCCAAAATTTTAGAAGCTCTAGTGAATCTATACAATCCTTCTCTTTTCTTTATCCTCATAGGGGCAAACTCTAAACAAAACTGAAACCCATTTTCACATTCGCACATCTGGACCTCACATAGAGTACATAAAATATGCTAAAGACAGCGGATTATTATTTATCACTCTGCATGCATGATTTATTGTCCTGTGGAAACCTCATAACTTATTTTCATAAAGGATTACGTGCTCTGCTATAGTTTGAGAAACTCTTTCAAAACCCACTGGGTAATTAAAAAAAAAAAGTGAAATGCCTGCCTGGTCCGGACTGCATTGTTTCAGATTGAGAGTGATGTAATGTGTTCATCTTGTGGCTGCTGGTTTCATAGACTTTGGCATAGCCTGGAGTAAATCTATTCTCTGCAGCAGACTGTCTGGTCCCTTGTGTCATGTAGAAGAACTGCTTTCAGTTTGACCCTGGGAACTCAAGTCTTTATGGGACTGTGTAGCCGGTAGGATTTCATGGTGCCACCCACATTTGAAGGCCTCTAATTAAGAAGTCAAACTGACTTTCAAATGTTACCCCCCAAGTGCAAATATAGTCCCCTGAGTGCCTAAATAGAAACTAAATATACCATGAAGTAATTACTCATTTCACTCTGTATTTAAAAGGGGAGCTTCTCACTTTCTGTGGTTCCAGCGCCTGAACTCAGTTTGTCCACCAGTTTATTTGTGAACAGAATTCACTACACATTTTTTGGCTGATAGCATGTTATGATTCAGAGTAAGCATTTTATTTGTGTTATAAGGCTGATTTAAGTCACTTGAAGGAAGATTTTTACCATTATTCTGATAAGATTTTTTTGCCACCCCTGACCCATGGGTGCGCTCCAACAGTGTTGTACCTGTGTGTGCCGTTTTACCCTCTACTCCCACACACCAGCCTCTTTCTTGTGAATGAGTGTAGTCAGTGTTCTTGTGAAAGAAAAAAAAAACCTTCTGCTGGATAAGATTTAAGGCCTTGTACCTGTTAAGTTGACCCCTAGCTGCTGTGAACACTTGACCTCTGACCCCAGACCAGACAAAAGCTATTTAGGGTTTGTGTTACCAACCTGCACAATCATTTTCACACATGTGCAGTTTATGCTGTCCATGGCTTATTTAGTTTAAAATGTAACTTGTAATAATAACAATTCTCTGTTACAAAAATAATCTTTAGCCTGTTTCTATAGGACTTTTCAGAAATGCTTTACAAAGGAGTGAATTAACAGGGCAGTGAGTCTAACAGCACCACTAGTGTTCTGTATAAGAGACCAATGTCATGTTCACAGGCCTGTGTTATTGGTAATGGGGCTAATTACTAAGCCGTGTAGTGTTGGCAAGATGTTCACACCAGAGTAAATTCTTCCCAGAGTTACTAAACTATGCAAATATTGTGCATGTCTTACTTTACACTGAACATATGATATGATATAGAGAAGCTGGGTCATTCTCAACCATCACTACAGAAGTACTATAATAATATTATAGGAATACTATAGGCAGCAGTGTGGGTGCTTCTCTTGCTCCTCCCATGACCACACGTTTCTATTTGTAACTTATCACAACGTCAACCCTGAAGTCTCTTTTGGATTTTTAAAAATTTTTTTTTCAGACATGAATTGCATAAAATGAGTGGAGGAACACAGGGTTAAAGGAAAAAAAAAGATCTACTAGGTTTTGAAGAACTATAGGATTTACAGAACATAGAGGTAAAGGTACTCTGGGCGGAGAGAGGATGGGATTTGGGAAATACACACATTACACACCAGAGCCCAGGGCTTTCAGAACAAAGAGGTAAGGGACACTCAAAACAAAGTTTAACGAATACATGATTAAGGGAGCATACATCAGAGGGAGAAATAGTTTAGGGAACATGCTGCAGATTTGAGGGAACAAAGACTAGAGGGAATATAGGCTTCAGAAACCAGGACTAATTGTGTAGCAAAACATAACAGACATGATCTCTACTCACAATGTGGGGACTGGCCATCGTCCAACTTCACATCAATGACTTAACAACTAATCGCAATAGATATTACAGTTTCTTTGAAAAATGTGGCTTGGGACAGGAAGAATAACTTATTACATAAGGTGCAGCATGTTCCAGTAAAAGCATACAGCCTTCTCCTTTATTTGGAAAGCCTATGCCTCAGCGCCCTGTGCTGTGTTTTGATTCTCGGTCCTTTCGAGGCGATCTGCTGTGGCTGGCAATTTATGAGCCGCCGGTCCAGGTGCTCTCCCCTATTGACCCTTATTTGTAGACCCAGTGGGAGTCCGGAGAAAGGGCTTGTGGGGGAGGAGGGGTTGGGGGGGTCTACAGAATCTGTGTTGAACTTTATTGGTGAAGCAGCAGCTGTTATCTCGTTTCCTGGAACTTCAGCTTTTTGATCATATAAAATGTACAATTTCTCTCCTTTCTGTCCTCCTCATAGGATGCAGACGTTTGATTTTAGCATTTTTATATCCCTAGCGGCCACTAGACTCTTGTGCTGTGTTTTTCAAAGTGTGGTTTTGGGCCAAACATGGGTCACATACGTTTAAAATAGGCCCCAAATGATTTCCAGTGCTAATTTTGCATTGCTTTCTCAATATTGTTTTAAACTGGCCAGTGTCTTGGAAAATCAACTAAGGTGCCATAAACAAATCTGCAGTGTCATGGAGAAAAAAAAAACTTGAAAATCATTGTACAGTATATATGCAATTGAATAGAGAGGGACATCGCAAATGTCTTCAACACTCACCGGACTGAGCGTTGTTTTGTCTGCATTACAACGTGCTCTACCTGGAATGAGTTTTCTGATGTTCCCCATGTCTGGTTTTGTCTAGGTTCTTTTGATAAGCATCTTTGTAAAGCATCTTGGTAAAGCTCAGTGCTGGTGGGACATGTAAGAAATCAGACCAGCATCTCGCTCCGGTCATCATTTTATAATCCGCTTGAACTGAATTTACTGTTTTATATAGGAAGGTGTAAAGTTGTATCAGAGACTCAGACACTCAGCTCATGAGAATCCCAAAGATCTAGTTCATTCAAGATATTCTAGTTTGATTTCTCATAATATTTAGAAGCTGTGAGGTGTGCTGTTGAGCAGGTTGAGCGCTCCACACCCAAACAGAATAATGAATTAAGCCTTTGATACAGAGCCAGTTTCCCAAGAGCACGGCCCTCACATTGGACAGCATCAGCCTGCTAGCAGCAGATAATATTTGACTTTGACCACAGAGCAAACAAGCTGTGGAATTTGAATTAACCTCTTGCATTTTCATACCTCCTTGTCAACTATTCAATGTCATGATTCATACACGACACTGTTTGAATTGAATATTTCTAGAGTGTTTGAGTTTTTTTTTTTTTATAAATTGTGAGTTTAATGAAGCTTTCTCTTTCTCCCCCTTTTCTCCAGTGTGCCGGATAGCTTGCCACAAGAAATGTGAAGTAAAGGTAAGGTGACACTTTTTGAAAGAAACAGATTTACCATGATTGAAAACTATTTGCAGATGTTTTATGGTTTCTTACACCAGCAGGACTGGGTTTTCCATGTGGAATAATTCAATGAATGACAGAAAGTCCTGTCCTTGTACTTACACAATTATACAATTACAAATATATACTGAAACATTCATTGTGACTGAACTCTTTATAACCATAGTAAGAATAGTTTTGTCACAAATTATGTATGCTTTTATACTTAAAAGTGTAATAAAAATGTTAAAATTAGGTGCTTTAAATATTAATCTTGTGTTAGTGTTAAGTTTCTATCAAACTCAACAAAAAGTTCCTGCAAAGTAGTTGTATTACTTAGCTCTTTGAACTTATGGAACAAAATACTAAAGCTTAAGTGGAGCTATATCAAGTTTCTCAAAAACTAAAACACCTTCATGCCTATTTTTAGATGTGACTCTTGGTCAGCAATAAATGAGAATGCCTCCTAGAAAATACGAACTAGCCCTTTAAAATCCGTGTGAGCTTATCAGGAGGAAATATTATGTTTTACAGTAGGTGGAGTCATCTGCACATCAGTATCCGTGTGTGTGTGTGTGTGTGTGTGCGTGTGTGTATATGCAGATGTTGAGGTGGGTGGGTGCTGCTGTTCTACAAAAAATCTGAAGAATCTCTAAACATGTGCATGTTGTCCCAGAATGTGTTTAGATTGGATGAACTCTTGTGTCTTGGAGATCGCCCTGCGTCTAAAAATAAAAGTCCTCTGGAAAGAGTCATTGCACGATGATCGTCTTGTTTTGGAAAAGCAGAGAACAGTTAGAGGAGCTGAATATCCTGTGGGGGTGTTACAGAAGGAAGGTGTGTGTGTGTGTTTGTGTGTAGAGGGGCAACTGCGACGAGGGATTTACAGAAGGATTACAGCACTCTTACCTGAAAGACTTGCACAAATGCACACATGTACACACAGCTATACATACACACCCTTCATCTGGTAGCCATTACTGAAATGGTCCTGAGTTGCCAGGTTTGCCCACTCCCCTCCTTTACTCAGGAAATGCCAGGGGTGCAGGGCAGACTAGCCACTCTAAATATGAGGTGGGGGCTTTGGGCAGCAAAGCGAGGCGGGCCTCTGTTGGAAAGTTTTGACACAAAATGGCTGAATTTTGTTGTTGTGCCCAATTCATATCTTCGTGCACAGGGTTGTTGCATTTCTCTAACACCAGAAATGCTGGTGGGGGGTCAACAAGCTGCCACCTGTAGGGGATAAATATCATTAGGACTGGAATTTCCTTGCATCCTTGCAATTGAAGTTTGAATCGAGGACCTTTTTAGACTCAGTTTCTAAAAAAATACTGAATAAGCATTTAATTTGTCAGTGAGTTAGCCAACGATGAGGTCCATGTACACAACCATCAAATTATGTGCTTATTCCACGTTTTTTGTCACTTGAGTCTAGAAGGTCCTCACTTCAGATGACCCTCTGCAGTTCTGGTTCAAGTGAATAAGTTAAACTGGCAGAATGAAAACTGTGAAATTGTGTGACAAGAAACACAAGAGCTTGTGGATAATCCATTAATTACCTGGGGTCCCTTGTGTGAATATGGCATATGTGACAGGGCCGAGATGAAGATATATACCAAACCAAAACTTAAAATAACATAGTACCCCAAATAGACTGCAAATCTTTCACTGCTCCTTCTTCGTTTTCACAACAAAACCACCCAAAATTTCAATGCTGGTGTATTGTAATAACAGTGTGATGAATGAAGGGGTTTGCCACATGCTTGGTGAAAACATTTGAATTTCAGGAAGTCCAGGGTCAAGTTCGTGTGGGTAGATCTCCAAGTACCGAAGCTCTGTAAAATTATGATTTCACCAGATTATACTCACAGTGTCTACATTCTGTATACAAGACTTCCCCTTCCTGAAATCACAGCAGCATTTCCTTTCCTAAACATTTACACTGAACATGTTATAGTTTTGGCAGGAAGCAATTTGCTAACAACCCTGACATAAAAAAAAAAAAAAAAGAAAAAAAATAAGAAGGGGAGTGAGCGTGAAAAGGGCAAGCTTGATCACTATCAGAGCTCAATCAGGCTTGCATGGCCTTTGGGTATAGTTTTATGAATTATTTACTGCAGAAATCAGACGAAGCCCTTTTCCGTCCGTCTGTCTCCTCCAATGCGCCGCTCACTCAAATTCATATATGATCTTGCGTGTCAGGAATCCAGCCTTTGGTAATAACTCAAGCTGGGACAGCTTCCACAAAGACTTGCCATGATTATAAATCTGTGTCCTTATCTAGATAAGACTGACACTTGGCCTGTATTTAACCCAGCCACTGCAAACAAATGGTCAGACGTGTGTCTAATCGAGAGACTATGTGTGTATGTGTGTGTGTGTGTTTCCACAGGCTTACGTGTGTTTGCTCACAACTGGTTGGGAAAAATGCCTCATAACTTGTCAGTAAAATTTCACTCCTGCATAATGACAGGATAATAACCCTTTCCCAACAGTGCCAAAACATCACCCTTGTTTCAAACTGAATGTAAAGAGTGAAATTTACTGTAATCCTGGTACATAACAACATACAGTATACAATACAACCAGCGGTACGTCTCCACTTCTATTTTCCTGTCCCATTCATATTTCCACCTTTCTCAGCTCAAATTTGACACCCTCCTAAAAAGGAAGAGGCAGTATGTTTGGGACTCTCTGGCTGTGCGGCTGTGAAAACACCAGGGAAAGGTAAAACCCCGGGCTGGCTTAAAGCCGTCTGTCTGCTCACGCTAGTCTCAATCTCACAATCTCTCATGTAGCCATGGCAGACATTGCCCTTCCTGTGTCTGTCCTTCAGGAGCTCCACGGTCATAGCTGAAGTGCAATTCTTTGATCCTGCCTTTATTTATCCTGCACAATTACTGCAGTGACCACTTCATTCATCTTTCACAAATCTGTTGAAACAGAACTGAATGGGAAGAGTTCTTAAGAAAATTTTGATTTAATTCTTGCATTGCGTGACTCGTAGCAGCCCATTATATTTGGAGGATAATACAAAACCAGGAGCTGTCATCTTCCAGTGAAAAAGCTCTTCAGCCTGGAAGCTATTTCAACCAATCATGACACACTGTTCATGAAATTGTGTTTCCCTTGGGAACAAAACTGAGGCAGGAGATTGCAATGCTAGCTGTGCTTGGCTAATGTGTTAGCAATACCCCAAACCTTGATGGATGCGATGCAGATGAAGCCACTCAAACAAGACATCGTTAGAGATAAACAAATTATCCCCAGCTAATTATAGCTAGGTTTTGAGGAGTTGTTTCCAGTAGGAATTATTTATGTGACTTTAAAACAGATGCAGATGTGGGGAAATCCGCCTTCACTTCCTACAGCATATCAGCATATCAGCCTCAGGCATGCAAAAATTCAGAGGGGTAGGTGGAAGAATTTGGAAATTGTGGGAGCCATGCATCTGTCTTGAAAGACTAGGTAGGCTCCAACTCAGAAACACATGATGATGTTGATGTTGAGTTTTTGAAAATGGAGACCCATATTTCCCATAAACTGCATTGCTTCTTGTTACAAAAAGGATGCCGCACTTTGGCACATGCTCAGTCTGTCTTTTTACAGAGGGAACATGAACATATGGGACATGATTTTTCCATCCTCTTCTCACTTCCACCATCTACCATTGTGAGAGCTTTAGCATGTGATTATCTTTGATTATCTATGTCTGAGTCACAGCCATGCTAATACACAGTGTAACAGCACTCTCTCTCATGTGATATTGATTAATTATTGATAGCCTGTGATAGCCTCTGTGAATGTTGGCACTGACTGTAGGATTGTAGGTCCGATCTCTCTGCCACTCTGTATTTTTCTCTGTCTCGTCTCTCTGCTTGTCCAATTCTTTTTTTCCATGCTACCGTCCATTTAACTGTTTTGTCCCAGCATCTAGTAATGTTTACCTGGGAGGTTTTCCTTGTATGCATAGAGGAACTAAGTGGTGGTGCTGGATAGCCTGGGCTATGTAAGTTGGTTGGGCTTGTCATGCTTCTCGAGTATGCTATTTTGCTTCTTGTACTTTGCTTTGTCTCCTTTTTTTTGTGTTGTTACATCATCTAGTTTGGTGATTGAATGTTGATTAGATCAAGGTCAGCCAGACCCTTATCCTTAAGACATGCTTTGTGATAGAGGGCTATGTAAATAATGGACTTGAAATTGATGTTAAAATGTTACATGTAGCACCTGTAATACTTTTGATCATTTTGGACTAAACAGTTCCAGTTTCCCAAAAAATTGAACATGAGTTTATTTAAATTTATTTAACAGGTTCCACAAAATTGTATAAGGTTAGTTAAAAGCAAAACTATCATCTAACAGCGTTAATTAGAAAAAAAATATTTTGACTTAACAAAGACATGTGTTTTAAGTGAACTGAAATGAAAAATTATTTTAAAATGTGCCACCCACCTCATTCACTTTTTTGAGTGTATTGTGACTGAACAGAAGTTAGGTCAGGAATAAGTGTAGGTGCTGGGTGGACTTCACAGATCTCTCATTGCATGTCAAGTGTGTTTGGAGAGGAAAACTACTGACATTACACCATTAATGAGAAGTTTAGGCTCGAGAAAGCAAAGTGGAAGACCATGAATACCCCTCCTCTCCATCCACCCGTACATGTTTCATTCTTCCCTCCTCATATTTGTTTTAATTTTCCCGGCTGCTGAAATTCTTGCAGCATGCATATTATGAAACGCTGGAAAAAACAACACGTGTTCCTTTGTACTGGCTGGCTACTTTGCACTGTGAACTTTTGTTAATTCAAGTTCCCCTTTGTAAGCCCTGGGCTCATTTCTCTTAGCACAGCTGGTTTCAGCTTGAGAGCTATAGCTTACAGCTTGCTAATGGCTAATAACCTCATCTTGCTTATTGTTTTTGCCACTGGAAGAGCAGCAAGTTGCTCCTGTGTATAGCTGCATGTGCACATAGTGTGATTATTCATTCTCTTTGAATCTAAAGTTTCATGCTTAGCATCTAAATAATACTGAAAGATTATTTAAGAAAAAGGAAGAAAAAATTGCAACAGTTGATTGGATTTCATGATGAGCTTGACCAATGCAGCCTGTGTTCACCTGCCATTATGTGTGTACTAATTACTATTGTGTATCTAATGGACTCATTGCCTTGCCTTGTACTGAAGTGCTTTGGCACTATTGTTTCTATTTCATACCAGTAAAGCCCATTTGAATAAAACTGGACTGAATTGAATTGTTGTCCACAGTTTGTTCTCATGTTAAGTGGACAGAAAGGCAAACAACACTGACCCTAGAACTTAATCATTCCTATGGGAGATATAAACATTCAGGGCGAAGGTCATGGAAAATGAAGACTAAACACCATGTACCCGTGAAGATAAGAATCAGAAAGCGGAAGCCAAAATCATTTCAGAACTTTTCCTTTTTTTTTTGCTACACTGGCAGCAGTGTTAGTTAGAAACGTCTCAGGCGTCTGCTGAACCTGCAGAGTACAATGGTGTCATGAAGTATAACAATAACATAAAAATATATGTGTTAACAAGGTTTTTAACCAGTGCATGAACAGTCAAAAGCTCAAAATCGACCAAACTGAGGAGGCTCAGTGCAGCACTCCAGAAAAGTACTTTTGAGCTGAGTTTTCATCTACGTAACCCTTTAAATGGAGCGGTAGGGTGACAAATGTTGCTGCTCGTCAGTTCCAGATTTAGCTGGAAACCATTTGTAATCCATGACTCAAACTTACTCCCCCCTGTGTCGTGTCCTGGGCAGGAAGTCTTTGGATGAAACTGCATACCGTCAGTCTACTACTATGTACCTGTGAATAGCTACTGTTCCACATTTTTAACATTTCTGAGTGGTCATCGAGAGATTGAAAACACTTGGTGGGCGTGGGAATAAGGCATACCATCTATTTCTTATTATTTACCGCCTCCATATCGCTCGCACATCCAAACACCTGTGTCCACACACAAAAGGTGCTTTTTTGAGAGAGTTCATTGGGTTTACTGCTGGCTTACGACTCACCTGGTGAGCAGGGATGGGATTTATTTGTCTGTGGAGAGACCTTCCTTCAGCTGGAAGATCTGAGTTAAAGCCACCATGTCAGCAAAGATCTCTGCTGAAGTGTTCTTGAGCAAGACACTAAATCCCTACCAGATTCAGGGGCGCTGAACCTCTGACTTGTAGAGGATGGAACACAAATTTCCATTTGAGGATCAGTATTATTAGTTGTATAGAGTGTTACAAAAAAGATAATCAACAGAGATACTTGATAGTTTGAATTTTCTATGCCTTGGTTTCAACAATGCTGAAGTTTCAGGGTATTGACTTGCCCTCTTTACTTTTGGAGCATGACCCTGGAAAGGTTCTTCTTGCCCTCCAACTCCGCTCTTGTCTTTTACAGCCTTTACCCTCGGCAGCAGCAGCAGCTGTCATGATCATTTGGCACACTCTCCTTTGCCTCCTGTTCCAGTGACTTCGCTCAGATACCGTACATTGCCGTCGGGGCTGATTTATCACACAGGCATTAATTGGAAAGCTGTGTCGTTGCTGTGCAGCACCAGCAAAGCTTTTTCATGATCCTATAGAGTTTACCCGAGTAATGGCTTTGGCATGGGAGCGGGAGCGGACATAGGGGATTACAGTTTTCTGCTTACAATGGCAGAGCAAATGCATAGGAGGATAGTTGCCAGAGGTCGTTTTGACATGTAGTTTTCTTTCCCCTGCATGTTCATGCCACAAAGCACGCTGTTCAAACTCCTTTCAAAATTCATTTAGTCTGCTTTCTAAAAACTTTGCAGGACCCAGGTAAGGTGGTGTAACTGCCTTTTGACCAGCATTGTGAAGGAAAGAGTAGAGACCGAGATAAACTAGCCATTAATATTGCGATCCAACACAGTTCATAGCAACATTTTTTTCCTTAAATGTCTTCCAATGTATGGGAGGCATTACATAA
>OMLF01010594.1:3420-18021 GCA_900302615.1 Holocentrus rufus
AACAACAAAAAAAAGCCCCCGAAATTTAAAAAAAAAAACAAAAAAAAACATGGTAGCAAGGACAAGAAAAACTCACATATATTATATATTTATGAAGGCCAACATCAGGCAAACTTTGCATATAAGCCCTCATCAGAGCACATAAACCTTCATCAGCAGTGCTCTGATGATTTTTTTTTCAGCTTGTGCTGATTTGAACAGTCTTGTAGTTTGACACTGGCTTTAGCCTGATGCTAATAGGCCACTTGTAAAAAAAAAAAAAAGAGTGCATAATTGAGGTCTTGTCCTACGTCTTTGAATAAGTGTCCCCATTCCCATTTTGCATGAATTCACTGAAAACTCATCTGTTTGTGTCGGCACACCCTGGTGAAGGGGTTAATGAAGTGTTCGTGTCCTGCTTCTGTATTGCTTATGATCACTACAACACAGTTTTGTTAAGAATTTAGCTTAGCAACTTGTCATATTAATGAAATAATGTAGTAAGGCACAATTAATGCTCGATTTTGGCACATTGTGCTGCCCTGTTTTCAAGGCACACCCAACCTTTTGTGCTCCCAAGGATAAATAGGAACTGAAACAACATCTCAGCTAAATGAGCTCTCAGAGGAACAAATTGCTTTATACCAAATCAGTTAACAAATGTCACACATCAAATGTCAATTTTGAAAAATCCCTCTCTGCAAACGACCCTGTACAGCCACTCTGACTGCAGCACTGCTGTAATTACAGTAATACACTCCACTTACTGAGTAACTGCCATTCCTTCTATTTTCCATCTTACCTCAGCTATGGAAATAGTCAAACTAGATGATGACTTGTCAGGCCAGATCCGAATATGCTTGATTTTCCGTGCGGTGATTGACAACAGCCCCTAATGCTCTAGGATATTCTGTCCTCCCACCATTCCAGGAAGATAGGATTGAATGACTGCTTTTCTCTCTCTTCAACAGCATTTTACTTATTAATCACATTGAGAGTATGAACCGTGAAATGAAAGCCATCCCCACAAACTACTCCGGCCTTGACTAAATAAATGGTCCTCCAAGGGAAATAACTTTTTCATGGGATTGGTTTGGTGGCAATATTCCGAGACTATGCAAAATACCCCAAATATGCTGTAAATCAAATGCCAACATGAACCTTGAGCAGAATTAAACAAGCTGCTTCGCTTCTGCCACTTTCAAAGATTTTTTTGTATTTATTTATTTATTTTAGATTAGTGAAGACCATTGTAAAAATAACTAAAATAACCAAAATAAACAACAGATTTTCGTGATATATACATATTTTTTGGAAAAGAAAGACTTATCTGTATTGCATTATTTAAGGTTTGTGCATATCCTGTGTGACATACAGACCTTTGACCTCAGAACGGTTTTAGAGCCTGGAGAAAATTGAAGGCATGAAGTGCATGTTCCACATTTTGGCTAAAATCTAATATTGGGTTTTTGGGCAAAAATCAAAGTGATTTAAACTTCACCTGGCAATAACTTTAGTTTCACTTGTTTCAGGATGATTTGCATTATAAACCATTTGAAGATGAACAGGAATGTATGACATCAATAGTTGCTTTGTTTACTTGCCAGATTGATACTGCAGTGCCGACAGGCAAAATCTGTCTTCAATAGAGGAATAATGGAAATCTCAACTTGATAGCTGCTTGCCCAGAGTAAATGTGTGCAGTAATGTTCCTGCAGGGGATTTGAACTCAGGCTGTGCTTACTGTTCAGGTGGCTGAAGGTACAGGGATGTTGTGGCGGCCAGTCTTTTGAGATGCAATTATGTGATAATGGCCAAACAGTAGTACTATAAAGGGTGTAAGATGCATGCACAGTGGGGGGTTTATACTGTACCATGGGAACCAAAGGCAGCTTTGGACCACTGCCTCTAGAGTCGGCAGGCCAGTTCTAAATTTAAAGCCAGACTCAACACGAATAAATACACCCCTCTCTCGCTAACTCTCTTTGAAGCTACATTTTTCATAATAGTGTAAATAGAGCCTAGTGCTTGGCATCACTTTAGTCATACTGTATGAAGATGAGTCAGTTGCATTTTTTGATTAATTTAAATGAGCTCAACGAACTGTGAAAAATGTTAATTTTCTTCATGAGGGCCTTTTGTGTTCCACATCCCCAAGGGAATGGCAAGAATACGTTTCCAAAGTTGGGCCAGCTCAAACTTGGTTCAACTTCAAAAGTGATGTCACTCTCAGGGCGTGATAAATGCTGTCTTTATTTTAGATGGGTTTTGCTTCATTGATCATAGCTTACATGGTGTGCGGGTCCAACGCCAAGGCATTTTTAACCACTACAGGAAAGCTATTGGGGTTAACGTATACAGGCTTTGCTCACAGAAAAATGGCCATACACAGGAATTTATTTTTATCTTGTAAGCTGATCTGGTGATGTGTGTATGCCAACAGGAAATACCACGATATACATATGGAGAAGGTTAGCACTGCATTGAGGCACAATTTAAAAAACAGAGGTCACCTCTGATTGGCTTTTGGCTGTCCAATTTAGCCTTGCTGACATTTGAAACCCTGCCAAATTAAATATGTGTCAGTCCAGCTGAGCACAGACATAAGTGGCTGTCAGATAAAAGGTGACCTGATTTGTTTGTGGTATTTGCACGTAACCATGTAAGGTTTTTATTTTTTAAAATCATTTTTAATGCCCTTTTAAAGCCTGCATGTTTTTATCTACTGTCTTTAATGGTAATTTCTATAGTCCATCACCATGGAATATACATACAATTACTTGGTGTATGTACATACGTACATGGTACTATGGCACAAGGTTTTAAGTTAAATTAATTAAGCAACTCAACTTTAAAAGAACCGATCTGCAGTATATTGTTAGAAATTTCTATTAATTCATCCTCCCACCCGTATATGCTGTAAAGTGCATAATTTTTACTAAGGATCAAAGACTTTATTTCTGACACAGAATTATAACGTACCAAATGCACTGTCTGTTATCGTTGTACATTCTAATGCTCAAAGGGTTTAAGCAGCCATTATAAACTATGGATGTTCATTATCAACTCTGATGTGTATAATTATCATTATATAATCCATCAAAGAAAATGCAACTCTGCAAAGACCTTTCATCATTTAGTTCAAAGAAACCATGACAACCCCATTTGATACAGTACGTCTCCCACAATATCAGATGGCTCCTATTGAAAGACACTGAAGCTGAAAAAGTCACTCGAGTGATAACAACGCTGACACTCACTTAAGGTTCTGTTCTCGTCACAGTTTCCTGTCAAAGCTATTGTTCGTTTACATTAAAAATAACATAGTACCCAACACCGTGTGCTCTAGCAAAAGCTGTTTTACAAATACAGTGATGCTTCAGGGTGACAGTATAATTACATGAAAATAGCTGGTCCCAAACTGTGCAATTACACCAAATAGTCCTCTGAAACTTAAACGGTACTTTGCATGAGTTTTGCATCATGCCAAAACAGCAGGAGATAATTCCAAGTCATTAATTCTTAGAAGACAGTTTCCCTTAAATGGGAAAAAAAGAGACAAATGACCTTAACTGTCTGTGAAAATACAGCGGGTTAATTTGAGTCCAACTGTCTTGATGAATGTATTTTCAGAAAGCAATACAGGAAATCACTATAAAGCTCTCAGGTTTGTTCTCTCTCAGACTCCTGTCGCCGAAGATGAGAGTGGTCTCATGCAGGGCGGTCTGAGAGAAGGCAAGGCACTGATGAAGGAAACAGCAGGGGCCACACACTCTACGTCCCATCTCCATGGTGCAACATATTAAACTCTCATTTACTGACAAAAGACATTCAGCCCTGCTGTTAGTCGCACTAGTGGTACAACAAGTGGTGGCAGAATGAGAGATGGCTACTTATATCTTTATTACTGTTCTACATACCTGCTGCTGCTGTCATGACACTTTTGCTCTCCTAGAATCTTAAAATATCAAATGAAAGCAGTGCGAAGTATATCAAAGATTTTACCTGAACCAGGTGCAATAACAAGCAAAAAGAGTCAGTATGCTGCCTCTTTGTTTTCTTAGCATTTTTATTAGCTACAGTTCGCATCCAGGAAATGTAAATTTGCTCCACACATTTTGGTTTCTACACTGATAGAGCTGCTATTTTCCACTTCAAACGGGAATTAGAGACAGAATCCTTTTAAAGGCGCAGTCTAAATTCCTAAGTGGTTTAAAAGCTGTGGACAAGGATAAAAAAAATGACTGTCTGTTTAATGGGTGGATTTTGACATTGAAACACCCTAATCTGCTGTTAGTAGGATTGTAAATAGAAGTGTTAAAGGCAGCTTTGTGACAGGAGGCACCAGGTTTTTATGCCGTTACCTCTACAGCTGATCAAAATGCCATCTGTTATTTTTTCAAATGTATTTTCTCAGTGTGCGATATACATATACTCAATCTACAGATTTTCATTACAGAATTTGGTTGTATATTTTCTGAGTGTTATCCTAGCACATTCAAAACTTCATTTTGTATTACACATTGTTTAGCTTAAATATCAAAATATCTACTCAATTGGGAAAGGGCGTGTGTAAAACATCATTGTCAAAAACAACCTATGCCACAAGTGTTTTTCTGCAATATTCCACAGCCTGAAAAGTAATGTAAAATGCAAATTGTTATGAAATAGCAATAACAACCTTGTTCAACTATTATGTTAATAACAATAATGATAGTAATGATCATAATCATCATAATAACTACTGCTCCTCCTCCATCCTCTTCCAGACAAAAGACAAATTTGAAAGACACCTTGCAGTGTCATTTTGTAATTTTCTAGCATTTATTGCCTTTCAGTGTCACATTTTTAGTGTGCAATAATTTTTTTTCTTTTTTTTTGTGAGTGTGTGTGTGTGGCTGGCAAGTTTATGCACTTAAGTCTGTCCTATTTTTTGCCAACACCCACAGGTAGCTGTAGGCGTGCAGAGGACAGCAAACTTTTCCCTGGCCCTTGCTGAGGTTGTTACGTTGTCCCACCATGCAGGATGCTACTGTACATCAATCTCGTCAGCTGAAAAAGAAGTTTTGGCTGTCAACAGCTGTGACAGAAACACACCTAGCAGCCCCAGGCTGTTGGCTGCCACTGCTGACTGTGATGCCTGGTGAAAAATTGTGCTGAAATACTCCTTAGTCTCCTTAGTCTTTGGTCTACAATGGAATAGATCTCCTACTCCCCAACCAGCCAGCAAACCAGGAGGAAAAATGGACAGCCAGTGCTTTGTCGAGTGGGGGAATGCACCGACAGAAGTGTCAGACTGCATTCCTACCCTGGTGAAGTCTGGAAACTGGAACCTTGATCTGGAAGGTCTCTGACCAGGATTCTTCCACATACTCCCAGCTGTCGCTAACATAGGGGAAATGAAGGCAGATCTCATCGCTGTCAACGGTCTGCAGGCTTCCATCTGATGTCTGAGGCATCAAGGGAGGGCAGGAGGTGGAAGCTGTCGACCAACCATGTATTCAGTTGCTCTTGTGATGGTGGGGAAATCTCTCCAAGATGGTACAATGAAAGAACACCATGGTTCCTGGGCGGAGATAGATGACAGATGCTGGACATGGGAGGGCTGACGACACCTTCAGTGGTGGTCTCATTTCATTCTAGTCACTACCCTTGAATCATGTACCTGGCGCCAACACACTTGAGGAAGCACTTGTGGGGATCAACAACACCAATCAGTTGGGCAGTATTCAGCTAGCGGAGTTTCAGACAAAGCCAGTGAAGTGGATGCAAAGTAGAGGTAAGCTCGCCTCATATAGGGCAAGAATACATAGGGAGAGTAGACTGATCCTGATTGGCTGAGTATGTGCATGCAAATTAGAGTGCATTGAGACTACTAAATGAACCAATTAGTAGGCAAGTACTTACTTTGTATCCAGATGAGATTGAGCATGAACATAACTAAAATACATTATTGGGTGATCAAATGACAAAAGGACATACAGTGGGTCAGGTTTACTTGAGTGCTAAGTACCCTTTTGCAATGTGTCACACTTGTGGGCTAATGTGCTAAGACCTAGCATCAAAATGAATACAGCTGCAACTTCCATAATTAACATATAACAGGTGCAATATAAACACCTGCATTGAGCCTGCATCTTTATGTCAGGAAACAGCCGACATCGGCAACTATGGAACGGCAGAGAAAAGAAAGCTTCACAGCAGCAAAATAACACAAAATAAATAATGCAAGAATAACCGGAGGATACATAAATCCATATCAATGTGCATGTGACAAAAGGTACTGACCACGATAGATGCATTATTAATACACGTATAATTTAAAACAATTGTATAATTAGTGAATAGCTCTTTACTCATGCTTTCCTTTCTTGTCATGTTTTCTCTTGTTTTTACAGGTCCATTGCCCCATGGACCCTCACCCTGTACTTTTTGGTTCCCCCCAGGTGTGGTGTATGTGGTGTCTGCTGTGAGCATGTGCTTCAGCAAGATTCTCCAATGTGGTCATTGTTTATCTGCACCATTTCTTCTCCCAGTCGTCTATGGGCTCGGGTAGAAACACATTCAGCTGCACCCTGACAACTGCTCTGGACAGAACAAGAACAAGTTCATGCTGTGGTACCTGGCTTTGTGACGCATGATGGGTCTGATCATGGCAGCGTGTCCTTCAATTTTTTAATTGCAAGACTGGGCAAAGTGGAGCCTTTCTTGCTCCTTGCAATGAAAGAATCCCTGACCCTGAAGCCCTGTCCACTGCACAGAAACCACCTGGCCTTAATGCGATGTGTCAGTGGTATCTGTGCAATAGCATCAGGGACTTCTGCACTGAGGACACAAAAGATCTGGTTTGTCCAAAACCAGTTGTGGCTCATTCATGAGCGATGACGTGATGTGGGCACATGTATCTGTGTATCTATTACATTAAATTACACTCACTTAGATTATATTACATTATATGAACATAATTGGGCTCAATTTTGTGCAAGTGGCTATATTTGATTACATATAATTATTCTGCATTTGTCTTGTGCACATTTGTCTTGTGCACATTTGTCTTGTGCACATGGTAACATGCACATGTAGGTATGAAGGTATTGGTAGGCTACATATGCAGATGTGGGGTTTTGACCAAAAAAATTTTGTGCTCATTTTGATATCTGGACTGGAGTGTCATTGAACTGGACCTGCCGTATGATTATTCTGCCATACTAAAAGGGGGGTAGGAAACAAACTCGAGTGCACTCATTTTTTTATTTTCTCATTGTTTCCCCTCCATTTATTTGAACTTCACATTTTTTCACACTCAGTCTGGTACAAATAGTTGCTGTTGGTTGGACTAATCTGGGCAAATACTTTGAATGGTATTTTTCATGTTTACTCTGTTTGAACATAAATAAATATATATATTAAATTGTGAATACCTGTTTTGTTGAGAATGTTAACCTGGATGC
Source organism: Holocentrus rufus (assembly GCA_900302615.1). NCBI lineage: Eukaryota > Metazoa > Chordata > Actinopteri > Holocentriformes > Holocentridae > Holocentrus > Holocentrus rufus. The sequence goes on from OMLF01010594.1 coordinate 10,851, forward strand.
TGTGCTTTATTTGGGGTGGATGTTCAGTATTCTGGATAAAGTAATGAATTGACTTTCTATCTCTGTCCTCCTTTTAAACCTCGACTTAGAGAAAGAGACTTCCTGCGCTCCAGTGGGTGGACTTCCCTGTTCTGGCCTAGGGCAAGCGGGTGCAGGAATTGCATATACTTTTGGTTTTTACAAGTGATGCTCCCATGTGGAAAGCCTGTAGCTAGCACTCTGCAAATTTTCAGTTGTTTGGTTTTTGGAAGAAGACTTTTCCTGCGTATGTGTGTCAAGGAAATGTTGCTCTACTTCAACTTTGCAGTTCTGCTGAAGTCATTATTTTCTGATCTTGAGTCATCAACTCAATGCCTTTTAACTTTAGTCTATAATTTTGGTTGCAGTGTATTTTCCCTTGCAGACTTCTTCACATGAAATGGAATCTTGCCAACAGATTATTTCGAAAGAAGTGAGTTATCTGGACCCGCAGATTATTGTTGCACTGTAATAATGCAAATGTAAATGAGGGACCCAAAAAAATAAAAGGAGGCCAAACGCCCCACAAGGAAATAGCAAACTTTGGGCCACTCTTAAAGTAAACCACATAGGACACTCTGATCATTCAGTAGTTCATTTTATCTCCCCATACAGATTCAGGCTGAAAAGCACAAATGCCTATCATTACTGTGGCAGTGATGTGAAATAGTGGTATTGTAAGAATGCCTTGACTCTACTGTGTGGAATGTTTTCTAAAACATGACCAGAAACTTCAACAGAGGCACATTTGTTTCTGCAAGATAAACAAGCACAATAGTTAAGTTCAACAATGACAAGCTTTGGTTTACTGCAAATGCATTGCCAAACAACTATTTTTGGCTAATCGGGAAGCTGTAAAGAGTGCTAATGAGAAAAAAAAAAAAAGAAAAAAAAATTGCTAAATAACAGATGAAGTGGGACGAAGCTGCTAATGACAAGACAATATGAGGAGACACTTCTCAGCTAATGATAATGCAAAAGTTTGCTCTTAGGTTGTCAGAATATCACAAAATACAACAAAATGTCACCTGAATGGTCTGTCTTGAAGATTTATTATGAATAGCACAATGTCCCCTTCCTTACTGACCTCATTACAATGTTTAAGAAACATGAAATACTCTAATAAGAGTAGTTTGAACAGCAATGACACTGTGTTTATTGCAAATAACTGTAATTTTAACAATTCTTTAACCCATAGCTCAGTATAATCTGTATTCCAGGCAGCTAGAGTTGTACTACATTGTCTTGTCTTTACCCATTCACCTTGTTTGCAGCAGCTTTGGGTGACAAACTTAAACAGAGCATAACACAGAAAGGAGTGCAGCAGGAAGACGGATCAGTGCCCAGGGAATGGCTGCCGTATTCCTCAGACATGCTCATGTCATGGGACACTAGAGCAAGACAAAGATCCACTAGACAGCATCTCAACAGTATGAGACCTCCGAGCGAGCAAAACCTGCTGTGTGATTAGCGTGGTACAGTGCTGGCACAGTGCTTATCCCCATCTTACTGCAGACCGTTGAAATTCACTGACATGGATAGTTTTCATTCAATAGTGTCATAACATTTTTGCAAACTTAGTACAGGCTCTGAAATGTACTGCAGATTACGTCTTGTGGGCGTAAATTTAGCAAAGATTTCCTTATTCCAGCATAGATTGTATATTGTGAAAAAGGTATGAATTGGACACCCTTTTCCTGTTCAATGTTATTTAAAATGCTTAGATAACAGACCTACACCATGTACTTTTATCTGACCACTGGTATCAACAGCAGCAACAATTTTGTTTGTAAACCCTTTGCAAAGCCACTCCTCTCTCATCTCTCCGCCCCTCTAAAAGTATACATCATGACAGTACAGATGCTAGCCTTGGGCCATGTCCGCACTATGCTGGGTAAAATTGAGAATGCACCTTTTATTTTCATCAGTTTGGGTCCATCCGCACTAAACTGCTGTTTACCGCGTGGGAAAACCAGTTTTTTTGAAAATGCTCTCCAGCATGTGTAAACTTGAAATCCTTGGTATTGCAGTGTGGAAGGAGAAAAGCTTTTTGAAAGTGCTGATGTAAGACTGCCATGTGATCTAGGCTAGTCCAGTATCAAACATGCAGGTCAGGCCTGTAGGTATGTGCAGCTTTTTGAAAATAGTCTAAGAATGCCAGTGTGGAACACCAAAAAGCTGTTTTCAAATTTGCCCAGATTAGAGTGGACATGACCTAAGACAAACTTCTGTGCATGCAGGCTAATAGCTAAGTCATACCAACTGATAAAGGCCCTTTGAGCCCCTTTCTTGACTGCAGACTCCTCCAGCCCTCAAATGCAAGTTCTGTGTTGTTTTCTTGCGCTTTTTATCATGTTCTTGTTTTGATTCCAAATGTGGTCTTTTCAGCTTAGTGCCACCACTTGCCTCAGTTGCTGTGTTCATTTGCGTCATGGATTCTGCCATTGTGAATCTTCAGGAATGGCAAGGCAAAGAACTTGTAAACAGCAGGGGAAGGAGTGGGCGGAGCTTGAGTTTAGTGCAGACTTTGGCAACAAACATTGGAGAAGGAGAAGGAGGTAAGGGCTGAAAACAACAATATGGCTGACCTGCACAACCTCATATTGGTTTTAGTCATTACGTCTCAAAAAATTTACACAAAGTACATATTATAGTTTCAGAACTAGTCATAGGTTTGAAATTGTATAGTGTATGTTTAAGTTTAGGTAGGTCAAACAACGTAAGTTATTGTTATAGACAATGCCAATCCTAATTCTAATTTTTTTGTTTGTTTTTGTTTTTTGTTTGTTTGTTTTTTGTTGTTGTTGTTGTTGTTGTTTTACAAACAAAACAATGTAGGCTACATTTGTCTATTCCTGTACATTGTCTGTACATTAACTTATGCCATATGCCGTTTTAGCCCAGTAGACCTATTTCTTTGCCCACAATTTTTATTTTGCATTTTATTAAATACATGTTAAAAAAATAAAAGGGAAAAAAAGAGGGAACTGAGCCAATGTGCTTTTCATTCATAGATCAACAGGGAACATATTTCAATGCAGAAGCGCTGGTTCCTTTTGTCATATATGTTCGTTTATTTCCATGGAATAGCAAATTTGTTGCAGCAGGCCAATTTTGGAAAAAAAAAATCATTTTACAGTACATTGGTGTTTTGACTGTGCCTTTGGAGCTCAATGAAAATCCCATTACCAATTATCGCAGCTGCCTGACAAGTTACCACGGGAGGAGGGGAAGGCCTTTACTTTAATGCAGGTTCATTTTTTAGACAAAACATTCTGCAGGAACATCCAGAGGTGGAGCTGGCCATTTATTCCCAAGTGAGCAAATTAGATTCCTTATTTGCTTTGTAGAAGCAAAACCCACCTAAACAACACCAATATTTGAACAACAAATGGCTCCTTTCAAACATATTTGTGATTATAGCTTACTGTGTGTAGTATATTGATATGGGGTGTGTTGATAGTGACTGTGGCCACAATTGTGGCAGGTACTCAACATTTCATGTCACTACTCACCCACTGACAATATTAAAAGAGAACATATGATCTTGCATATATATTGCAAATTAAGCAAAGGGCTGCAAGACTCAACTGTCATCATTAGGCTCTGTGACTTGGCTATTCTGGTTTAGAGGGGCAAATAAAAATTCACTCCATTGTCCTCTCATCTTTTGCTTTAGGAAATCTCATTATATCAGTTTAGAATTTCAGTGCAAACTAATTATCTCCCCAATTAAAAGCTGTGTGACCTAAGAGATGTGTGTGACTGTCTCACAGGGGATCTAGTGTTTTGGCTGAGAGGACCTGAACACCACAATGCATATTTATGATCATTTTAGCTTAGCGTCTATTGGTGGATGTGATGAGACAGCTATGCTGTGTATCAAGCAGTAGTATGTCTCTATTCAAAAAAGAAAAAGAGAAATAGACATGACTGTGACACTATGTAGGCTTACTAATCATAGAGAACTTTGTCCACACACATTCTTAATCTTCACCACTTCAAACCTCTCTTCACTTACAGTATGCTTACTTAGATGAGGTTAAAGGCGACACATCAGTTTCATGTACTTTATGACTGTGAAAAGTCTAATAGGAGGCTGACTGGCAAGAGTCTATTCTACAGTGAGCATGTATCAGGTTTCATCTAGTTAGATAGATTTCCTCTGTCATGATTTGTGCATATACAGCATTTTTGTTTTGATTAGTGTCAGTAGAGATAAACAAGAAAGTAGGGGGAGAGACGTGGTATACACTCTAAAAATGAAAATAGAAAACAGAAACTGAAGATCTTTTTTTTTTTTTTAAAGATGTTTTAACCACAAAACAAGTAAATTCCAGATTTATTTGTTCTAACAAAATATCGGAGGGGGCTCTTGGCTGCAGCATACAGTTGTTAGAGTTGAGGGCAAGCGAATGCCCAACCGCCACCCCAGCCACAGCATCATTAATTCCCACATTGTCATATCAATGTCAAACTGCTGCATGGTTCCAGCTGTGCCCTTTGTGTAACCCTTTCATGAAAACTTATTTCTCTCACTTTCCACACACACAGCACATATTAGCAATTTAAGACGTCTTTCTCACCCTGTTGAATTCCAGGAGCCCTCAGTGAACCTACATAAACTGTGCTTTGGGGCTTTGTCAGTTAGCTAACAAATCGAATGTACTAATTTGTACCTAACATGCAATGTTAGCTACAAGCTGTGTTGTGAGACATTAGCTATTGTAGAAGTCAGGCTAGCTAGCTGACCAGATGTTACAGTTCTTTGACTTCTTAGATGTATCTTTTGCACAGAACATGACACCCGACCAGAAACATATTGACTCGTTTGGATACAGATGGTATATATAGTTTGGAGGAGAAGCCAACGCATTTGAGGAGCGGCCCTCTGTGGTCTTGAAGTATCTTTTGGCAGACAGCATGTTTAGATCATTCAAACTGAGTGGCACTGATGCACAGTAATAGTAGGAAAGGCCATTATTATTGCTCTGTACACCCACAGTAATCTTATTTATTTATTTATTTTAGTAAAAATGTGTCAGTGCAGTGTATATGTATTTCATGTAGTCATGTTACATGTTGCATAACGCTGCCTGAAAGGCATCTTTTTGAAAGAGATGTGCCATCATCTCTCCATAGCGTCCCATGGTTTCAGTGCAGCTGTGACTCACAGTGACTCGGCATCATGTTTCAGGTCTGATAGCTGAATGGACACACAGAAACCCATCTACTGGAAAAGATTATCAGCCTATGGACACTGTCATATTAGATGAATATATTGCATTGCAGGAGAGGTAAAGTAGAAATTTGTGGATGAAACAAAAACATTAATAATGAAAATAATAATAATAAAGACAAAATAAACAAAAACATGATTATGTTTTGATTGAGTACATTCACTCATGCCTTAAAAACAGCCCACAGCCTTCCCATTGTCTATTGACAGCATCAGAAGGTTATGCTGAGCGAAAACCGTCTGCCTTCAGTTTCAGGACGTTCTCTTCAGGCTGGCGCCCACTCTGACGCTGCAGCAGCAGCCTCCATGGTACTCAGGGCCACTGCATGGGCAGATTATATAATGTCTTTATACACTGAAGCAGATTAAGTGTCTCTTAGTGATGGCATGTGTTTGTTCCTTGACATAGATACAGCGTGATAACTATTAGCTAGCGTCTATAAGCCAGACTATTTTTAACGAAATGTGTTGTGCACAAGATGCTTATTGTCTACATACAGTATTTGTGAACTGTGGCACAATGTAACATGTAGACCATGTTTCATTCAAGTATGTAAATCTAGTCATTTAGTGATGTTTGAATTTGTAATGAAATGTAAATTGGAACATGTATTTATTTAAATCTATATGGGCTCGGGTCAGGGCCACTGATGAAAGCATAAAATTCTCTATATATTCACTGAGGTTTTTTTTTTTTTGCAGATATTTGTTTGTATCACCGCCACCGCCCACCCCACCCTTCCCCTTAAACACGTAAACACAAGCGCTTATAACCTCCACCCCTGCGCTCTAAATAGTCAACCACCAGCAGTCTGCGAGGTGACAAATGAATACTGTCACTCGGCTAAACGCCTACTTGTGCTTTTATTACAGTTATGTAGTCCAGTGTAGAGGTGGCTATGTGATGGATTCCTCTGCTGAGTTTACTGTTTGCTCTTTCTGAAATCCATTTTTTAAGTAAAGTGATGAAAGCCAGCACTTAACCCTTAAGATGGCTTTTTATTGTTTCTTAGCTTTCTTAGAGGATACAAAACCTGCTGTAAAGACTGAGGTGTCTTTGTCATGGAAAAATAAAGGAGAGCTTACAAGCGATTTTCCTTTTTGATATCTTGGAAGAGAAGGCTCAAAATGCCACATTGAGATTTTGCTTCCTTACAACAAATCCTCCAAATACTTGCACAAGCAAACAAGAAAAACAGAGAATTTAAAATCTGTCCCCAGCCAGACAATAAAAACTGTTATCTTTTAAAGTACCCAGATGATGTATTTGCATTCTGTAAATGTGCCACATTAATCTAAGGGAATCCATTTGACTGAATGCAACAGTGGTTGAATAACAGCAGCCTGAACCTGTAACCCTGTGCCCTTCACGCCACCCCGGTTTTGTATGCTGATCTAAGGGCCGTGAAGTGAGTCGAGAGAGAGAGAGAAGGAGTGTCACTCCACATTAGTCCGCTGGTCTCCTTCATCCATACCATCCCGTCTGATAGGATGCGGTCTTATCACATAACTCTCTGTGTCAAATCAGAAATCACATAGGCCCATGCTGCACTAAACATTATCACCCATGTGCTGATCTTAATCACGTTAATGCATGCGGTTACGCAAAGGCGGGAACGCAATGTCTCCGTGAAAATATCAAGATGACGTGTCAGACATGCAGATGCTGGTAAACCGGCGTGTCTACGGGGCTTTTCGTCCAGACAAAAGCCTGATGCAAGTGCTGGGAATCGAGATGAGCACAAATCAGGTGCAAGAGCTCCTGGTCACTTCTTGATTGACCAGGAAAAATTATGGTAATTTGCTGTAATTTGCATATCAGCCAAAATTTTCAAATCTCAAAACAGCTTTTGGTCCTTTTGCTTTATGGCAGTCTAATGAGTTGGATTTGTTTGTGTGTGTCTGGTTTGGGGG
>OMLF01010594.1:18053-28642 GCA_900302615.1 Holocentrus rufus
AATGTAACAGGGATTCCTCCAGTTTTTCATTTGGCACAGAATTTGTTTATTTTCTGAGCGTTCAGCTGAAGCCATTCTTTGAAACTCACACGTCATTGCATTGTGGGGGTGTTTTATCAGTGATGTGAAAATTATATAAGATCTTACAGTTCCGGTTGATGTATTTTTTTTCCTGTTGCTGTAGGAACCATATATCTCACAGCCAAGGACCTGGCTTTGGTGTCCATATTCAGTGCTTATAATTATCACCATTGTAATTATCAAACCGTAGCCTTGACAAATTCAGCCCATGAAGGCTTCTTGAGAAATAATTGTACACGGCGAGGTTGACCTTTAGAAAAACTGTTTTGTGGCAGCGAATTTCTGACATGCAAACAGTTAAACAGACTGAGCGTAATCATGGTTAAACAGGCAGAGTGTAATGAAAATACAGACGTGTTGAGCAAAGCTGTACACTGGCCGTAATTACAGTATTTTCTCGCTCTGTCTTCAGTCCAAATTGCTGCCACTGCCTCCTCTCAAGTGCCTCTAAATGATGATATAATATTTGTAAGATACATCTCCACAGTGATTAGCTGATTTTGTTCTCTGTGAGAGGAAAATATTAAATTAGCTTGACCTTTCCAGAGAGCTTAACCTTTTAAAATGTCAGGTGAAGAGGTTTGTAGAAAAAGTGTGCCACATTCGCAGAAAATACCTCGGTTTTTAGGGACTCATGATGACCTATAGCAGGGCTGCAAAGTAGAAGGTCTGACAGTGATGAATCCCATGGCCCAGAGCTATTTGTTATCGTTCAGATATGTTCCTGGAAATCCCTTTTAAAGTGGAGCACAACTCCCACTGAGATGGAATGACCTGGCTTCGGACCTAAAACCGGCAAAGCACATATAACCATTAGCTGTCCATGCTTTATTTTCAGCTCAAATCCCTTATGCTGAGTTTGTGCTCAATTACAGTGTCTTATCTGTGCATAATATTAAACATAAATGTGGGGTTACTAGATAGGGAAAAGCTTAACTGTTCATCTTGGCAGGCTCAGTTGTTTGGTTTGAGGCAGATACTATCTCCTATGGATTTCCTCGGCTATTGTTGTCACCACTCGAGCTGTCTCTAGCAATCATCAGCTCTCATGTCAAAGATATGAGCTGCTTTAATGCTGGTGTTGCAGCAGCTCCACCCGTGGTCAAAACAAATGGAAATGAATAGGGCTTCTTTTGTTAGAACATACACATAGTACATGTGATAAATGCTTCTGTCAGACAGAATGGGATCAAAGGGGTGACACATGTAGAGCACTTTACCTTCGGAAGACAAAGTGAAAACGTTGAAAGTTTAATTGCTCAAAGAGGAAGATGCTGTTCAGTAAGTGCGATGGTAGGAATTTCAGAGGGTCAAAAGAAATTTCAAAGTTAGATGCCGTTTTAGCACAAAATGAAAGTTGCTCTATTGTAATTATTGTTTTACTTTAATAATTTCCAATGCCAGGGCTCAATATAGCAAGTGGATTACCTTTACAAAAGCGTAGCGTGGCTCGTGCATGTTGGAGGTATGACAGCTCTGTGACTATCAGACCAACAGAAGGCAATAATCTTAATCTTAATGAACACTTGAGTTGACTGAAGTACTTGTCAAATAAGCCCTCCAGCTGTCAGGTGTATATGGTCCAGACACAGAGCATCTGCATTTGCATTTCCACTTCCAGCAACAGTAAATAATGCACTCCTGTGCATCGGCAGCATGAGTTAATATGTAATTCACACAACATATGCACAGAGGCAAGCCTCATGTCACTCACACTGAAGATGGGAGACACTGCATAAACATACGGCAACATGCTGCTATTGGACTGAAGCATGTATACATAATACATACATCATAAACAACTCAAATCACTGTTGTCCTCAAACCAAAGCAATAATTGTGAAATTGTTTTTTTTACTGACTTTTTTTCTCTCTCTCTTTTTCTTTCCTTAGAGCACGTTGTGGCAACTGTGACACATTATAAATTTAATTGATGTGATTGAAAATGAAGTTAAGTTGCAAATTAAAACTTTATTTTTATCTGTCAATGTAATGGTGAAACTGCAGCACTGAGCCTGGAGAGCATACAGGGATCTTATTGCTCACCATTCTCATCAGTTGTCACCCACAGCTGTAAATAAGATCTTTCTAAATCCAGAGGATGAATCATGATGCTAAGAACAGAATTAAAATTGCACACATGATGGACATTTAATTAAAACACTTTATCTTTAATGTTAAACGTTAAATCTTTTTAAACCTGCCAATTTAGAGTTTTACAGGTATATTTTCAGGATTCAGTGGAGCCATTTTGGTCATTGTTTTCTCTTTTTTCTCTCACATAATTGCATCTCCACATTCTCGCATGAGCCACCACTGATGTACCCCTCTTTGCCAGATCACTCCAGCTCAGCCTTTGCTATTTCAGAGAGTCACAGAGGCGTGCAGGGCTGGTTTTGAAGCCCTGGTATCCTGCAGGTGGTGTTTATAGGCCCATGGTGGCCTTGCAGATGTCCTAATGTAATTATAACAATAGCTGTCTGCTGAACTGAACAAATGCTGAAACCTCTCTGCAATCCACTACCACCCGCAGCTACCAGTGACAGTACTCTATGTGGGAATATGCAAATATACAATCAAAATGGCGAGAATTTATATTACACTTCACATTCCAAGATGATGTTTCTATGGTGATTTATATTTGCTTCATTTTCCTGCTCTTGTTCAGACAAGCTGCCTGGTCTTGGCCTTGTCAAGGAGTTGTCAGCATCGCCGTACATGAAAAATGTTGCATTTGGAAGTTTGATTTTGTTCAGTCAGGCAAAACAGCCCAGAAAAGAATCTTTATTTTGACTTGCACTGCTAAACTGTTCTGTTGAGAGCGTTGCATTAGCTTGATTATAGTTTTATCAGGCAAATGAATGCACAGAAATAGCTGACATAACATAATGGTGCAAATCCAATTTTGTATTGATTGGCAGTGCAAGATTCACCAAGCCCGTTTTAAAACTTCCTGCCCTATTACAGCATATTGCCATGTTATTTGCTTTGGAGAGAAAGAGGGGACATTTGCTGGGAGTAATTAGTTAAGCTCCTCTGACTTTGGAAATTTAATTGCAGGTACAGTAAAGCTCCCAAACAATGGGATAACTGAAGCATTACAGTCTGTGAGGGACTAACAAACAGCAGGAGCCTCCCTCTTGACTAACAACACTGGGACACACCGAGACAAAGACAGACACACAGACACCGATACAAACATGCACGCTCACGCACAAAAATGCACATCGTCTGCTGACCTCTTGATTGTTTGAGCCATTAATGGTGTGCAGTATTCATACTTGAGGCTATTGAATGTTTCATTATAGCTGCTGAGATGGGGGGTACATTATTTAGAGGTATGGCACAGACTATCCGCAGAATGTTTATCATTTATCATGTTCAGCTGGCTTAGTGCTCTGTTCATATGAAATGCTTGACCTTGAATGCTACTTTCTGCTGCTGCTGAAAATTATGCATGGGCTATGTATGCTGAGAAGCAAATCACAAGGGAGTTATGTTCACCGTTATTTTTTGTCCAGGGAACAGAACATATCTCAAGATTAACCAAGATACTTTCAGGTCCTTTACTTTATATATATATATATTTATAAATACATACCAACACCATGATTTAGTGCAATTTGCGAACATATATTTAGAGTGTTATTCATCTTCTGTGGTGTTCAGCCTACACATGTTGCATTATATAACAGCTTTGTTAAATCACCTTATACTAAAGTATTTACTCATGGAGAATATCTATCATGCAGTATAATATGTAAGATTGATGTCTCTCTTTGCATTAGCAGGTTTGTCATGAGACCCGTAATGGCTCCAACATTGATCATGAGAACCGTGCTAATAATGTGACACAACAGACACTGGTAATTATTTAAAAGGATCACTGACTATTAATGGTATTTTGCCTCACCTCTCCCATTATCCATGGAAACCTGTTTGTTTTCCCCTCAATTAGACACGCGGGCAGTGAACAACACCCATCTCCTATTACTGGGATAGAGCAACAGAGGCCATGGGGGAAGGGAAAATAACAGGCTGCTCTTGTTGTTAGTGCTGCTGCTGCTGAGGGATTGTTTTGAGCATTTTCCTTGGCTGCATTTCATTTCTTCCTTCCCTCTCCCATAGCTTACTCCCCTATTAAACTCTTGTCGCTCCCTTTCGGTGGTCTAAAATCATTGGGTCAGTGAAAGCAGGAGGGCCACCTGACTCGTGATGTGCTCTCTCTCTCTCTCTCCTGTCCTTGTTGCTGTGCAGAGGACATTGAATAGAGTAAAGAAAGCCTGGAAGATGTTCCTAATGAAGGGATCTGAAAATAAGGCAATAATGGAGTGGGGATAGCCTTGACTGGGCTGTTATTGCTCTAAGAGCGATAGTAATTATTGTTTGTAGCTCTGATGGGTGGGGGGGCTCCAGTTGTTTACAGGTCTATCACCACATCCAGCGTAGGATCTGAGTGTTCCAGTGTTTTCTGCAGATAACAGAAGTCTTAACAGCTCTTCACTAACGGGTTAAAGCCTTTCCTGGTCCACTTTGGTAGCCAGATGTAACCGTCTGACTGACATGCACTGATAGCTTGATTAACCTCATTTGCAAGTTCCCTTATGCATGTGTGCATAAGCTGCGTGTCTGTCCGCATTTGTGTGCAGCTCCTATGTGCACACTGGCATATGTGCATAATCTGAGATCCTTTGTGTGCATGTGGTGCCTGTGTATGTGCATTCCTATATGTGCACGGTACGCATTTATGTTGTAAACTGCGGGTGCCCCTCTGTGCGCAGGCGACCCATTCCACGTAGCTCAAACCTCATGCGGTGAAGATGTCTTACTGCCACGCTGTGCTGACTGCTGTGGTCACATGGCTCTGACTGTGCAAAGCCTGGAGGAGGAGAGTGAAGTGTGTCAGCCTGTGCAGCTGATAACACCGCCTCTGTCACACTCAGGCCAAAGAGTGTTTGCTTGGGAGCCAAAGCGCATGATGGGGTTGTGACGCGGCGCACAGCGGTATTCAAGTAGTCAAATTGGGCTAGATGCTTTCTCTCACCGCCTGAACTCTGTCCCGTTATTTATCTTATGCCGTATTTTGGGTTTCCGTTTCCCCACCGAGTTCACAGTGATTCCTGCTACAGATCACATCTTTTCCATCAGACTGTCCAGCCACTCAGCCCACAGTGAGTGTCATCCGACTGCAGAGTTTTGTCCAGTTTGTAGACCATGTTTGGTTCACAAAGTGGACAATTGTACAGAATGCTTCCTGCAACTATATTTGTTGTTTCTTTAAATCTGTGTGACACTCTAACTCAACGGAAAATGCTTCTCTATCTCCGTCAGCCATTGCCGTTCCTCAGTCTCTTCCATGGAAAGAGGCACTCCGACAGAATAAAGAAGAGCTCCTTGAGAGCAGTGTCTCTTATCACCCTCCAACATCTGGCCAAGACTGATGGGCCCTTGAAATAGCTCTCCAAATATCATTGAGTTTGAGCTATATAATGCTTGTTTAAATGCATCCTTTCTACAATACTAATTCACCCCCTGTCATTATATGTCTTTCACCACAGGAACCAATTTCTATTATTGCTGGATTTAGTTCCTCAGTAGAGTGTATGTATGGATGGATGTGTGGCTATACACTAAGAAAAGCAAAGATTGAGAGGAAAGTCAAGTCATATGGGGGCAAAGAAAACAAAGGGGACAAGTGATTAAGAGCCAGTTCTAATCATCCTTTATAATTGTTGAAAAATAAAATATTGACTTTCTACGACATCATTAAGTAAAGAGATCTCTGACATGAAAAGCAATTTACCCCCAATTTGCACATAATTTACAGAATTGTTTAGATAATGATTCTTGCTAAATTTAATTGAAGTCATCATTGTTGATTTCAATCTTACAGCCTGGATGTATTGCAACCCATTAGATTAAAGCTCTGAGGTAATCTGCACCAGATTTAAGAATTTATTCAAACACCTGGCTCTGTATCAGCAAACCACCGAATGTGAGGGCCGTGTTCCTGCACAAAGTCTGATTGAATAGATGTCTCAAACTGAAGCTGTTTTGCTGTAATCGTGATACTTCTGACATGAGCAAGCTGAACCAAATCAGTGGCACCAGCTTACATATTTTCCATTGATATTCCATATGGATAAAGGGTCTGTTTCAATAAATATTGTTGTATCTAACCTATACACTCATGCTTCCTCAAAGAAGAATAGACGACGATCTCACCCTGTTGTGTTAGAAGGAGAAAGCAGGGGAACAGATGAATAATTCTTGCTGGTATGGTTTGCACTGCTCAAAGCCATAGTCATCACTACAAGATTAAAGGCAGCATCTTTTCATCTATTTTTCAGTCTTTTTATTTAGGCTGCTACAGTAACTCTCCTGTGAGTGTTTTCAAAGCAAAGTTGCATACCAAAATTATCTGTTGTATCTGTTTTCTTAAAGATCATATCTGTGATTTATTACACTCATGACAAAATTGAATTCCTGCAGAGGTTGAGTTTAGAAGATAGCACAGCATGTCTGAAATTTCCTAATTGGAAATAATGCAGCAAGTTCATCACCATTTAGTATCAATGATAACAAGGCCTTATCTCAACTACTTGGGCTCCCCTTGTAGCTGATAATAATTTTTCTTTATGGGTTCTGTTTGAAATGCTGCGTGATTAGCTCACACTGAGAAACAGCATGCACTGTAAATGACTAATTAAATTGCCCCTTCTATAGTTCAAGGGATCCTTTCAATGATTAAAATTGTTTTATACAGTACTTTAGAAAACCCACTTCACCGATGCAGGTGGGCTCCTACTCCCCTCTCTTCTAAAACAACCATCTCAGAGTCATATGTATATGATATGATACTAACATTAGAGCTTGTCTACCTGGCAGACCAGAGAGGTCAGCAGGTCATGGTTTGACATTGGTCATTAAGACTTAAGTCATTAAGGTCTCATAACCCTCATCTGCCTCAGCCTGCGACTCTGACACAGAAGCTACAGAGACCAGAGAATCAATGTGATGTCATCCAAGATTCGTCCCCTGAGACCACATGAATTGTGGGTATTGGCATCAACTGTGACCCATCTGGAAAGGAAATCTCCTCTCCTGATGACTAGGTCATACCACATCACGATTTGATTGACACGATTGATTAACACTACACCTCCGAGATATTACACTGGACACACAATCCCAATGATGATCACTCTTGAGCAGAAAAGATGTAAATGTGATAAATTTGCAGGCCCATATTCAGAAAAAATCTTATAGTAAGTGATTGGTTAGATGGCACAGTGATCTCAGAGCAGCACTCCTATTCTGAGACATGAATACGTGTCTGGTTGTGTTTGTGATGCTTGATCAACCAAGAACTCCATCAAAGCTGTAAGTGGTGCAGAACTGCAGTGTATTTCTATAACATCAGGTTAGTCAGTGTCTGTTCAGTTTCATTCAGGATTCACTTGGAGCGCTCTCACTCTGTGCTTTCCATGTGCCTCAAACCAAACTCATTCTACTGGATTCTTCTTTAATTGAATCAGATGTTTCAAAACCATGAAACAGAGATTATGAAATTTATTGTAAACAAAGCATTGCTATGAATTAAAGTGACACATAAAATAATAGAACAATTAGATATTTTAAGAAGCCTGCCAAAAAGATAAGCATTGTACCTATTGTTATGAATCTTATGGTCAATTGTTTATACTGGTGTGTTTTGGTGCCAAATAGGTTTAACAGGGCACACAGTCTGCCCTAAGTCATAGGGAGCCCAGTCCATTACAGTATCAATAGCTGAAGCCTTGCCCATTTGCAATGCAATTAAAAACTCAATTTTGGAAGAGCTTTGCTGAGGGCGATAAATGGGCCAGTAATCCCTTAATTGTTCTCTGTTAGGCATAACCACAGGAATGATAGATATTTCATTAGTGACAGCGTAAAACTGCGCAACTTATAGTAAATAAACTGAGAGACTGGGTAAGTAGATGAAATATTTACAACAATGCGGTTGGAAGATGTATCAGTTAGTTTATGGTTATCGTAAAACCTAGAAAGAATGGCTCATCACTTTAATGTTGATGATTTGACAAATTATATTTGATATTTTTTCAGTGAGCTAAAATCAAAAGTGCAGAGCATAAGTCATTTTTTTCTTTTTTTTTCTGCGATGTCTAGTGTTCATTTCAGCACCATGGACAGTTCGTTCGTTGGCTGTCTTTTTCCCTCTCCCTCTCTTGCAGTGTGTGTATGTGTGTGTGTGTGTGTGTGTGTGTGTGTGTGTAATTTGTTAATATGTCAGCTAATTTGAAATACAGCTCAAATTTACATCTCACATCCTATTGTCCCTGCCTTTCTTTAACCGTAATAAAGTTGTCACTGGTTTCTCTGCCTCTAGCTGGTGATTTTGGATAATTGCAGAATTACTTGAAATGAACATCGGCACAAATGAATAAAAAGTTTCGACACAGCAAGGAATATTCCCATCGTGAAGGGGGGAAAAAAGCCCCGCAGTCTCCTGAGGAGAAAGAAAAAATAAAGACGGCAATGAAAGGATTTGGCCGCTTCTGCTCACTGTGCTGCCTCGCCTCCATGCGTGTAAACGCAGCCTCTCCGTGGATCCTTGAGATATAAAGCAGCTGCAGCAGCTGGAAGTGGCCGGGCTATTCAGAATCATTGGCCGCCTGAGATTGCAGTGTTTCTATTGATTCGTCTAACAGTAGGCTAATATTGACAAGCGCAGCGCTTATTCCTGGCTGTCGTATACTACCAGGCTGAGGCTTTTTAATTTAACGTCAGATCAAGTTTGACCAACATTGGCCCGCCGCAGCGGGTCCAATCGGAGTTCAGATCAGCTCCTTTCTCTCCCCCCCAGTCCTCCCCCACCCCTTCTCTTTCGCTCGCTCTCTCTCTCAGTTGCAAAAAAAAAATGCTCTGCAGCCGGGCTGCACCTCAATGAACCTAATTGGTGCACTGTGAGCGACCATCATCAATCCACTGGATTTCCATCGTCCACGGGTTGCATACATATGAATTTGCTTAGACAGACCCTTTTAAGGAGTTGAATAGATAGGTCGGAGAAAATGGCACAAAGCGTGGTTTTGTTTCTACTGTGGCTGTTTGGCAGATCATTCGCAGGATTTCCTAATCAGATTAATATAGGTAAGTGCTTTGCTATAATAAACGACTACAGATCGCGGTTTGTATGGGCTTATGAAATGCTAGATTTAAAGCACTGAATTTCCCGGACAGAGAGCTACGATTACGCTGCGCGGAGCTATGCGTAACGGTAGAGAATAACTTGATTTTACCGTTGTTGCAAACATAGAGCCGCTGATCCTGTAAACTACCTACATACTACAGCTAGACACAATGTCTTGACCATGCCGTTGAAATCATTGTCTAAGAACAACTGGGGTGTGTAATAAGTGCAGAGGATCACAGGAAACGGTCAGTTCGCCCGCTCGATCTCAAGAGTTAGACGGGCGAACTGGTCAAGTGCGAACATAAATAATGATAGTTTTTCTTTCAAATAATAATTATTGTGCTGCCTCAAGTTTACCTAAGTCGGAGGTTACTTACGGTTCTTCCACACTGAATGCAGTAGTAAGAGTGGCGCTTCACTGAATGCACACAGATTGATTGTGAATGTGGTGACTGATCATGGTTTTCTCTTGAAGGGGGACTCTTTATGCGTTCCACGGTGCAGGAGCACAGCGCTTTCAGGTTCGCTGTCCAACTCTACAACACCAACCAAAACACCACTGAAAAGCCTTTCCACCTCAACTACAATGTAGACAACCTCGAGTCGTCCAACAGCTTTTCAGTCACCCATGCGTGTAAGTGTGTTTCTATTTCAGTCATATCCTGATCTCTGCTGGTTCTCCCTGTGCAGAATGACTAGAATTATTTATGTCAAACTCTTATAGACCTTACAGGAGCATAAAGGTGCCAGGCAGTCAATACTGCTCAACCTAGTTTTGAAAATAAATATAAAATAGGCCTCTTTACTCCACACCAGTTCATAAGATCTCAGATAAACTAGACTAGAAATGAATGTTTTCTAATGGACACAACGTTTTTCCTACAGTTCACTCTACATTATATCCTGGTTAGCTTGAGCTTTTAACACACACATACAACAACACACATTTTTTGACAGACTATCAGTATGAGTGTGGAAACTATAATGATGCTCTTCCTACGTGCGGTTGTGCTAGTATAGGGGATTTTATCCTAAAGCTCCTCCACCAAGTGCCTGTCTGTGCAGTTTTACTACGACACAGACGATATTTTCAGAGACAAGAATGCCACATTGTAAAATAAGTTCCCTTGGCAACATGCTGAATACCATAACACGGTCTTTATTGAAATGCTGGCCTTGAAAAGAAAATGTAACCAATTACACAAGCGTCGTGTCAAGGACTCTGTGTTGGAGGAGGCGTTCAAATGTACGGATGGAGACAGGGGTTTTAAAACAGTGTTGTTTTATTATTGTTTTTTTTTTTTTTTTT
>OMLF01010594.1:28662-40003 GCA_900302615.1 Holocentrus rufus
TTTGCCCTGAAATCAGAATAACACAGGATGCAAAATCAGTATGATACATTCTATACACAACACTTGATTGTTTCCATGCTTCCTTGTGAATCCTACTGCTGCCAGCGTATCCATCCCAGGGGTGAAAGTGACCCACAGAGCTATTGTTTGATTTGTTGTTGATGCCACAAATAACTTCTTTTTATATTGTGCTCCCTTCGGCTAAATTTTCTTGAGCTCAGCAAAAAAAAACAGAATGGGCGAAAGGGAAAGAAATGGAGCTGAGAATACCATGTGGTGATGTCATCATAAATGATGCGTCCAGATTGGCTGAGTGGCCAACTTCGGAGATACAGGCGTCCTTGTCTGCCCGGTGTGGTTCAGGCCATCTACCCCGTGTGTGGCATGGTCATAATGGCCCCTCTGACTCTCCATGTGCGAGAGCATCTCCGCCTGCTCTGTCCTCTGACTCCCCCTGTGTTACAGTGCATCTCCCCCAGCATTGCAGAGTCAGCTCATTAGCACCCAGCCCTCATAGCACCTCACTGTGCTGTCATTGGGTGAAAGGGGGAAAAAAATCCATAGCTCCCTAACCAACGCCAGCAAATGAGTTGGGCTCAGACCTGCAGAGGAGGTGGGTCTGAGCAGTGAGGGAGCTGAAGCAGAGCCTCATATCACAGGCAGCAGAGCTGCAAGTGCCCTAACGAAGGCAGCTATAAGAAACAATAAGCAAATGAGTAAATAAATAATAGATAACGCTGTGTAATTTCACGCATGTTGAAGAGGAAGGGAAGCATAGGAGAAAAAGGCTCGATATCAGAATCTAATTAAATTCAGGGGCAGACAGAGCTTTAGCTAGAAGAAGGGGTTCCTTTGGGAGCCATGGCCCCATTTCTGGCTTCTTGCTGCCACGTCTTAGCATCTCCATCAAGAGCACTGTCTTAGGACTGCCTTGAACACAGAATATGAGAACACTATGAACCTTTCATGATGCTGAGAAACCAATACTCAAAAGAAATTAATGGTTCAGTGATGCAAAAATAGTAGGATGTTGTCAAATGTCATTATGCTGTTTGGTGTGCATACCAAGTTATCTGCTGTGTTTGAAAAATGTTTCTTCTGTGTTGAATGTGCAACCTACTGCATTGCACTCAAATAAGCTAGACCACACTAAAAGCCTCCTCCTTTTAATTGGCAAATGATTCACAAACTTTACTGGACTTTACTTTGAGTTGAAGTTGCAAAAAATGTTCCTCTTCTGCAAAATAGTAAATGACACAGTTTTCCTTTTGAACATGATGTGTGCAATGTATGATCTGAGTCTTTTGTTTCAAGGTAGTGCCCTGGGAATCTTGTCAAGCTGAGCTCGCAAACAGAAGACAGCTCATGCTGAGCTCACATCAGTCCACAAACACCTCAGATTGTCTTCACCAATGTAGTGAACAAAATCGAGATGAAGGTTATTAAGTAACACTCATGTGCTGACTTTCTGGCCTGTGAGGCTTTGCCTCCAGTCAGTGGTGACTTCTCATGTTATGGAGTTTTAGATTTGTCAGCCATGTTGTTTGTTCTGCAAGCTGTCACAATTATTTAGTGGACATTCAAACTTCCTTTGTCATCAGTAGGCTAGTGTGGATGACTCAGACCTTTGTCAGCAATGACACTTGAATATATTTTATGATTGAGCAATTTGAACCAAAATTTTACAAACTGGCATTTATGCCAGTTTGTGGAGTAAATCTATTTTGAGGCGAGCTTTCATTGCTTTGATCAAGATGAGATCTGGCTGTCTCTAAGGCACTGCAGAGTCGCTGAAATGACAGCATTATTTTTCTGTCCAGACTCCTCCTTTCCAGAAGCTGAACATTATTTTTCTTTAGTGTGCATTCTGTATCCTTTATTTATTCAGGGGTAGATACTGCCAAAGCCCTCTTCCCTGACTAATGTTGTAGATCACTCCCCCTCATTTGCAGCACACCCTTTAAAGATAATGTGATCGAGGCCAAGGAACAAGAGGAGGACATACAGAATTCAAATTAAACTGTCTGGAATTTACTTTGCATTCTAGAAACAAATATGAAAATCCTCCGGCATAATGAAGACAAAGTTTTTGTCAGAATTATTTCTTTCAAGTCAGTTTAAAGCCTCATGCTATTAATTGAATTAGTGACCGGCAGCAAAACAATGTGTGGCTTCAGTAATCCTTAAGGCTTGGCTTTGTACTTCAGCGGCATAGTATGTGCTTTGGAGGCAAGACTGTTGTCGTTGCTTTGAAGTGACATCAGAAATGGTGAAATGTGTAATTACCAGTGCTGGGCCCATAATAGCTGTGGAAGCTGGGAGTCAGGTACGCTCACTCAGGAGACTCAGGAGTAGTTCAAAGCAAAGGGTGCGAGGTGGAAGAAAGCAGAGCAGACAACATTAATGTTCTTGATGGTCACGGCTAGCCAACTTAATGACACTAGCATCCCTTTCTCTCCTGTTTTCTCTTCTTCTTCTTCCTTTACCTGAGGCAACAAAACATCAAGCCCCCCTCCGCCTTTCCTTGCCACGCTATTTATTAGATTAGTCGCCTTGATTCCTGTTAAAGGCAAATTTTGCAGTGCTTGGCTTTTGAATCTCTCCTCCCTATCCCCCATTCCTCATTCTGTCATTAAGCTAATGGCGTGTGTCCCCTCTGCCAGCCTTTTTACATGTGCCTACCCTTCTTTTATTGAATCCTCCAGGTCCTTAAACAGTGGCAGCAGCAGATGCTTCTTTGGCTGCACCACTCAACCACCTTCTCCCACTGCTGCTAGCTACCATAGCTGAATCTGACTCGCTCCAAGACTGGAGCAAAACAAAGGATGAAACAACAGCCACTGTAATTGCATTTGCCGTTTCCAAAACCAACAAACAGGAGAGACAAGAGAGTAGAGCGGGATGATTGTGTGGTGCAACACGTCACTGTAGGTGGAGGGCAGATGAGGTTAACGCAGCACTGAGTGAATAAGACTGCTTGCTGGCGTACGCGATGAAAGAAGTGCATCCTGCGGTATTCGTGTTGTCTGTTTGAAAGGATGTGCAAAATTAATTATGCACAGCATTCTGAGTCGATCTGGCGTTGAAGATAATGCAGGATGATCTATGGTGATGATATCTGCAGAAATATCCTCATCGAAAAGGATCCTGGGTAGTCTGATGTGATTGATTGCGAATCAAAAAGTGTGTGGATTCAGGCAAATAAAAAATGCATGACATTTCATCTAACTGTCAGGGAGAAAATTCCAGCAGATGCTTGAGTTTACATTGATATGGGATATCATTATCATTGACTGAAAGTAAACATTCCCATAACACTGTGTGCAAGTGAAACATGCTTTGAAGCATCTTTTTCAGTGACCTTTAGGCCTACCCAAGGATTACCAGCTACCTTCATGTTTCCCACAAAAACCAACAGCTTCTTCACAGCAGCGACCTACATTATGCTTGAACACATGCAGCAAACAGCATATGTTATGAAGCGGCGATGAAAGGGCCCTTAGAAAATTCTTTGCGTGTATTTTTGTAGCTTTTGGGGCTGGTGCTGTGCTGTGTGTGAATGGATGGCAGGTGGAGTGACATGGGAGACGTGCCTTCTTAGTGGATGGCTTGACAGCAGCAGGCTATGGTCCAGAGAAGCTCCTCAGGTGACGCTTGTAGTGCCACACTTTTCTGTTCTCACAGTTTGCAGCCCAGCGTGAGAGGCGTGACCTGAGCCGAGGATGAGAAACGGAGGCTTAGAAAGAGGGAGAGATGATGGGAGTGAAGCCAGATAGGAGGGCGGTCAAAGAAAGTTAAGAGAAGAAAGAATCTGATTTAAGAATGTGATAGAAAGAAATGTTTATGGTTGGGAGTGTGTATTTGTGTGTGTGTGTGTGTGTGTGTGTGTGTGTGTGTGTGTGTGAGTGAGAGAGAAAGAGAGAGCTCTCCAGGCTATGGGGGGTTGTGCCGGGACATGCCATCACAGCCCAGCTGTGTTGGAGACACAGATGGAGAGAGCACACATGCACATGCACGCACACACGTGCACGCGCATACGCACACGCACACGCACACAGACACATGCACACTCTCATAGGCATATACAGACACATACAGAGGTACAAATGAGCAAACACTCTCCCTCCCCCATCACATTTGTAACGCAGTAAATTTTCCTGCCCTGTGCATTAGCTCCCATGATGCACTTCATCATGCAAACAAAGTAAAGGTCATGGCAAACTGGCTGTGATATAACTGGCTGATACTCCATAGCCCTAATAATACCCAGTTACTTCCCTTAAAAATGATCTTCCTTTTGACCAGTCAGAGGGTGTCGTCAGTGTGTGTAATGGGATGACAGGGGGAAAATAAACTATGCAGGGAGTAAGGAGGCGTTGGGTGTATTCTGAGAAGCGCCATGACTGTGCAGCAAAGCCTCTGAGAGAAACATGAGCCACTGTACAGTAATATAATGGTCCCCTTTCAAGGCTGACAGGCCAGGCGGTCTCAAAGGCGGGTTTGAGGTGGCTCGATATGGGCGTTAGTCAGAGGAGTGGTAAAGGCCCTGGATGAGATTGCGTATCCTGGGAACCCTAAGGCCTCCGAAATAAAGGAGCAAGAATCTACAAGAAGGGGGTGATTGACAGAACAGATGAGATATAAAGGGATGAGGAGGACAAAAGGCGGAGACTGTGTCAGCTGCAGTTCTGTGTGGTTATGAGTTACATTGTGTTTCAGTGTCTGTGAGGTTTATTAAGGGCATGGCATGTTGTATTTTATTTTAATATAATATGAATCTGATGACTAATGAATTAAGTGTTGTTGGCAAAAATTTTCTTAAGGTCTTGAATTATTGTTGGCGTAATTGCACAATCATGGGTATGTACTTTGTTTGTTATGGTCATAGGGAGTTAAGGTTTTTCATACAGCAAATATATAAAAGGCTGGAAAGATTCCAAAGGCCAAAGCTCCAAAGGGAACATTATTTTGACCTAATTTTTCGGCCATGAGATGCCCTCCAACTTTTTTTTTTTTTTTGTTAGCCAGGCACACAGTTGAAGCTGTAATGAGATTCAGGGGAGGAAACATAGAACACACTCCCAGGCAGATTCAACACAATGAATTTTTAATCAGAATATCAAAAGATCCTCTTAAACCCAACCTGAGGAGAAGTGTTGCTGTCGGAGTGTTGTTTGTCTTGGAATCACTGACGCTCGCAGATGTTGTTTGATAAAACAACAGCTTTCCTCCCTCACTGCCGCGGTGGCTTCAGCTCTCCGCACATCTATCACAAACACCGGGCATTTGGCCATTTCTGCATGTATGGAACATAAGTAGCATATGGTTTGGAAACAGGTTTAATTTTCTGAAGAGCATTAAATCAACACTTGCATGCATGAATTTAAACATTTGCCTGGTGATAACTGATGTCGGTCTTAAGCGTTCTCTTCAGACTTGGTGATATTGAGGACTTTCAATTTCCTATTGATTTCCTTTATCTGCTCAATTTTCCGGTGCAAATCTTATGAATTGCAGGGGGGGTGGGGCAGGAGATGGTGATGATTATGCATGGGCTGTCATGGCAGCGTGAAGACATCATCACCCTAGAAACCACAATTACTTCATATAGACAACAACATAACCAACCTGGCACTACTGCATATTGCCGCACTTCACAGCTGATCAAGAATTATTTAGCACGTCGCTTTGAATCAATGCTACTGATACAATGTGAGCTATAATTCAGGTATAGTAGGAGGTCTGATCTACTCAAAAAAACATACATATCAGGGAAGGTATGGGATTACTCATAAAGGTTTACAGCTTTGATAGATTTTGCTGACAGTAACATTTTTACAACTCTAAAAAACAGTTTACACCACAGCTGTACAATAAATACCACGATGTTACAGGTAACCAACCAACCGAGGATAGGTTTAGGGATATTTTGCAGGACACCAACCCCAAAGTTTTATGGCTCACCCATGACTGCAAGGCATAGATCAAGCCCCTTTTTGTCAGCAGACACGATGCACTGTGACAGTCCTTCTATGCCCCACACATCTGTTCACCACTGTTCAAATTATAGGATGGCCGCTGAACCATAAGTCAACAAAGACAGGGTAAGTCTGCACTCCCTTATTGAAGATGATATCAGCACCGCGTTGTGACGAAGAAGAGTAGCTGGCTGACCATAAAAAAGCAATGATAAACACTATGAGGGGAACCAAACATACTGGTAGACTCATGAAATCTTAGTGGAACATTAAACACGTTCACTGCTGTGCTCTGTACAAGGCAATAAACTGTTTATGATAAGAAAAAGCCTGTACATTTGGTGCATTTTGAATAAAATGAATGGTGGGGCGAGCTGTTATTGTGAACTGTTCATCTCAGGTGCATCAGGGATATGTCTGCCAGCAGCCGAGCTGCTTGTGATGGCTGCTTTCCATTTTGTCTTCTCAATGAGGAAAACCTCTCAAGGAGAGTGGGGGTGCGCCATTTGTGGCAGAGATTATTTTTCATTTCAAAAAGTCATTTACCCTTATGCACCAATTGTGAAAAGGCAGGAAGGCAGTGGGTGAAGAATAGCGACGAAGAGGTGAACAATTCTTGAAACTTGTCACATATAAAGATCTCCAGCATTGCAGTCAGCATTTTTCTTTTGCTCATACTCTCTTTCTTTTTCCTCTCTCTCTCTCTCTCATATATTTGAAATCTTTCACAAAGCCCATCACGGTTATGTTCCTGCAGCCGTCGCGGAAGTCACAATCAGCTATTGGCCATTCAGTCGACTCCCCAACAATACCCGTAATCACTAAATCAGTAATCCCCTACTTGAGCCGGAATAGCACATCCGCATCCCGCCTCCGCCAAAGTTGCTGCAGTGGCCTGGCCTCACTGGATGCAAAAGATAGAGAGGAGAAACTGTGGTCTCTCTCGATTGGAGCCTCCGACTGCATTGTCCTGAGCAAGGTCAGGGAGTTTAGGAAGGATAAACACTTCTTCAGCATGTATTATTTCTGAGGTAACTGGAGAAAAAACATTAATTGGCACCTTTGTTCTGTATAAACTTCTCCAGTCCACTTGGGCCGCGTTATCGGCTGTTTATTGTTTTGGTTTTGCTCTGTATGCGTATGGCGGCGCATGATTTCTGGGCTGAACGCAGTCAAAAATGAAGAGGACAGGGGGTGGTGTTGTGATGAATACAAAACATCAACAGTGAGTGTCATAATGTACTCTACAAACTAGTAAATATTGGATCACAGTGCAGCGGGGCCCGGCTCCCAGCCCTTCGTCTGCCGAGTGAGCAGATTGATCCGCACGTTCTGGCCCGTTCAGAGGAGGCAGTTGCTAGCAGAGCCCTGCCAAAGCTGCATGTCTGTGCAGAAACAGGGGCTCCATCATAACTGATTGCTTGTGACAGTTCACAGTCGCCGGGCCACTGAAGCATCATAACCTTGTGAAACTAGTGTATGGCCGCTCTAGCATGCAGGCTGAAGGAGAGGAAGGAGAAAGAAAAAAAAAAGAATATTAGCATATTCCTTGCAGTGATGCAGAGATGCAAATAAGACATGCCATTCCACGAATAGCCTCTGTAGTTAATATTAAACACATCTTATGTAATGGAGGACATAATGCAGACCTACAGCTCTAGAAACTGGGGTGAATTTATGGATGATTTCGACAGTTGTAATTGCAATTCAAGACCCCACCGGTGTCAAAGGAGGGCCCCTCGATGTGTCGGTATTTGGAATAAATAGTTCTTGGCTGATGACTTTGAAACAGAAATATCCTTTGACAGGCCTGCAGAACAAACACACAGCCACTCAAACCACTCCAGTTGTTTTGTCACCATAACAAACACCAATGCATTTCAGATTCTTCGCCGATTCACATCGAATGCATCAGTGTATTCAAATGTGCATGAACGCCATAAAGGGTAAACAGAGTCTGAATAATAAAATGACCATGAATAATATGCACGGAATTATAAAGGTTGTAGGCGACTCTGTAGCTTTAAGGTGCTTTGACTCATCTGGTGCGAAATAGTCAAGAAGGCGGATACTGTCCATCAACTTTGTCACCTCAATTTTCATGGAAATGTCTTGATAGGTGTGCAAGACTACACAGTTTATAATGATTATAAGGCTGTGATATGGTTTTTCTTTACTATAGTTCTTGTGTTCTTAGTGCTCACTATCCCCATGAGTGAGAATTAAATGAACATGATGTGTGCTCTCTCAACCATGACCCCGCTCTGTTTCTCCCTCCAATGGTTAATTCGAAGAGTGCTGTAGTGTGGCTCTTGCCATTTCACACATGGCTACATAAAACCTGTGGGCGGTTGCTCCCAGGCCACTGTCCATGTTTGCGTGTCCATGCATGACTGTGTGATGAAATATTGAAGTGTTTTATCATCGAACATTGGGTGGCCCCGGGCACGAGTCTTGTCCCTTAATTTTATTTTCCTCCCTTCTTTATCTCAGTGGTGTGGCTTTATTTTCTGCAGCATGGCGTGCAGATCAGGAAGTCAACCTCATCTGGACCCATGACAGAGCTAATCCATCGCAGCTGCAGAATGAAAAGGCCGTTTGGAGTGAATCCATTCCAGAAGCCTCAATGGAAAGCTTCTCTCAGATGCCGGTGCCCTTTGCAGCACTGACAGTGCTACAATATGATGAAAAAGGGCTTGAGAGAGTTCAGTGGCTTAGCTATGTTTGTAAAGAGAATGGCGAAGGGGAGGCACGGCACTGAAGATGGAGAGATGAAGCAACTAACCAATGTGCGTGTTTGTGTGTGTGTGTTTTTGTGTATGTCTGTGCATGTGTGTGTTGTAAGGCAGGGATGTGAACTGGACTATTGGTCGATAGAACAGTAACCCTTCCATCTCTGCACATACCTGTCTCCTGTACTGAACTCTTATTACTCCCATGTCTCCATGGGCTGAATGTGCAGGACATGTGTCAGTTGATGTGTCGGGCACAGCTGTTGGAAATTGCCAACACAAGCTCAATAGCAGACCCACATTGACTGTAAATTGGACATGAATTGAACATTATGAAGAAGCATGATGTCCACATTGAAACTATGATAGTGGAGATGTTCACATCGGTAACTCATCCAGGCTTTGCGGCTGTGCTGCTCTTTCTAGTGTAAATAGTTAGTTAGAGTGAATAGCATACCTCTCTTAAATATGTCAAGGGCACCGAGAAGTCTCACCAGGCCTGCTTTTTGTTCTCTTAGCTTTCTTCTCAAGACTTTTCTGCAATGTATTTCCATCTTACCCATTGTAGCGCCGTGGCTGCTATTGTACAAGTCCCATCTCTAAGCTGTAAGGGGATAGACTTTAGGTCCTTTATGCATAAAGAAGCTTAAGTTTGAGAATTGCTCTCAAGTGGCCGAAGTTTGAGAAAAGTCAGTGCACATTTCACTCCTAATTTCAGGAGTTTGTCTCAGAGAGTAAAGCTTTTTAGCCCTAAGACTCCCTCTAAGAGGATAAAATATTTAGGAGTAATGGAGAAGACTTGTTGCATGAGAACTTCCTATACTAGAAATTGTTGTGGCGGCAACGTTATTCTCACAATCGTGATTAGGACACAAAGTGTGCGTGGGTCCAAAAGATTCCAAATTGGCTACATTGCACCACAGCAGCCAGTGGTTAGGTGACATGTCATGAGATTTCACACTGTCATGAAACTAGATTGATCTATTATGATTAGATATGTTGTAGAGCCGAGGACTTATTACAATAAAGGTCTGCAAGGATTTTCAATTGGAACACGTTTCTCATCTAATCTGAGAAAACTTCCCCTTCTGTCTGCAAGGAACTTTATAAAGTGATTCGGAAATGAAACTCCTCGCTGTGAATTTTTACTGCACTTTGACAGAAAAATTCTCAGACATTCTTTAAGAAGTCTTGTACCCTAAAATGCTAAGTATGCTCACATCTGTCGAAGAAGGCAAATGAAGGGCTTGTGCGCCTGAGCCCTGGAATACAGCATTACAGCTCACTCACTGTCACAGCCCTCTGTTTTCCACATCTCTCTCTCTCTCTCTCTCTCCCCCTCGGTCTCCCTCCCTCGCTCTCTCTCCCTGCTACCTCCAGCATTATCATTCATGGACGGAGCGCCGTCTCAGCAAGGGCACTAATAAGATGAAAAGTGGCGCTGGACTCTACATACTTAACCAGGGTGGATGGAGCCCGAGAAGGAGAGGGAATTCTTTAAGTGATGCCTTCAAGGTTAAACAACCGGCTCCATCTTCCGTCCTCATTGACTTATTCTATTATTCTTTGCAGAAAGGCACAGAGCTGCTGGGAGACAGGTTCTTGGAGAAGTGCTGATTTAAAATTCGCCCATGTTATCAAGCCGCACAATGCAAACCCCGCAATGACTCGCCTCGGTTTGCTTCATCGCCATAGGATATGAATAGTGATCCGTAATTTGATTAGTGAGCCCGGGCCCAAAGGCTTAGTTTACATGCGTAGGAAGTGGACCTTGTGAGGGTGGCGGACAGTCATCTCCTCTTAGCGGCCATATGCTGAAGACTGTAGGCTTTGCATGTGCATTAGGGCATGCATGGTACGCAGGGATCCAAACTCCCCCTAAAGGACAGAAACCACCAGTCAGGAAGCATTATCCTCAGATGGTTTGTACTGTAACTGGGATGCAGAAATTCTGAGGCTCCTCGCTCTCCTGTCTCGGAGATGCGAGGGGAGAGGAGGAGATGCGCAGAAACTAGTTCAGCGTCCTCAAGACTGAATAACATGGAGAATTGATGTATACAGGAGAGCAGGGAAAACAATCCGGCATTTTGACATTGATGGAAAAATATATGTGGGTGCCAGCCATCCACAGTGTTTACTCTGCTTATTTTTTCAATCACCCGAATGAAAATAGGAACAAGAGAGTTTTTCAACTGCCACGGTTATTTTCCCCGCTGTGTGGAATTGGATTCAAAACAAGTCATCTTGGTGCGCGGTTCTATGTCCCCATACCTGAAATATAGCCTGAAATGTTCATCCAGGCAACTCTTGTAGTCAAGTCAGATAATTTAGAGGCATCGTCTTAAACTATTCCTTTAATCTGTTTGATGGGGCTCAGAGTTTTCTTCTTGTGTTTTCTTTCTTAAAAGCATCTGTCACGGAGTCCTGGAGTGAACTGTTTCCAGTGATTCAGCAAGGCTAATCTCTTATAGCCGGGCTGTTTGTTGTGAAGCCAGAGCCCCAGACCACTTCTGACAGCAACAGTTTGAGCGTTTGCTGTTGTGGTCTGACATGTTGAACTCTGTCTCTCTCGTTCCTTTCCCAGCTGTCCTCAGTGCTCCTGCCTCCCGCGTCCCCCCCCCACCCCTCCTC
>OMLF01010596.1:0-21765 GCA_900302615.1 Holocentrus rufus
AAATAATAGTAAAAATAGTTATTTTCCAAAATGTTTCAAATATTTGTACAAAGTAGTCTCTTCCTTAGATGTAAGGTCAAAAATGGACAGTCTGTATTAACTGCTCTTGCCCACAATAAATAAAATATTTTCAGATAATCTTCTTAATTATGTGTTATGCATAATATATTTTAAAAGATTATCGAATTATGTTATATTGTTGGCAAAAGCATAATTATCCCAGGTCTGATATCAAGGCATTCAAGGGGAAAATGAATCTTCCCTCTTGTGTAACGGACACAGTGCTATGGTAAACTTTCCAAGGAGGCTGAACCTGTCCAGACGTGATGAAGAGGGTGAGGCTTTAGCAGATGCAGAGGAAATTACCTGGAAACAAGAAGAAAGAATTTTGGTAAATGAAATTCACACATAACTGCACCGTTAAAGGTGAAATCATTCACCTTGCAAGATATCCATAAAGTATTCTGTGTAATTATCATCAGTATACAAGGACTTCAAAGCCAACAACAGGCTCTGAGGAATACAAAATAATTTTTGTAAGGTCATGAATATCATTCGCACCAAATACTGAATTGCTGATGAGCTAATAGCATACTGAAATCTCCCCCCTCACCATGAACACAGAAAAAAATGGCACCATCATTTATTTATGAGATGCCCTATTGATTTGGAGTTTATTGATTCAGGAAGTAAGAGTCTCCCTGGATGAAATGACGTTGTGATGAGTTGTGCTGTTTGAGTAAGAGATCAAAATCATCCTGAAAGCTCCACACTAATAATAGGAGAAAGGCAATACAAAAAAATGAATAAATAAAAAATAACACAACTTAAATGTCACCATTATAAAATAAAGGACTTTCAGTGATGCCAAAGGCTCCATACAGAAATACATTTTAGTCTAAAATAAAGTGGGAAAACAAGTGTTTTCAAAACAGTGACTGTGGCAAGGTGGTAACAACATAGAAACAGATCAATGATGTTAATATTTCAAAAAGAAAAGAGTGACAGTCTGTAATATTTACTGGGGATGTTGTTGCTGTCATGGGTACATTATTTTTTGCACTCAAGATTTAATCGAAGTGGATCGAGCTTGTAAGAGCTGAGTCATAATAGTAAGTCTTTCCCCACAAAGGAAACACTTACTGGAATGAACAGTGGCTTCTAGCATAGTGCAGATTTATTTCACATCAACAATGCAGTAACAAGCAAGTAATAACCATGCAAATCAAGCAAAGCAAAATAATTATGACAGATCCTACAAGAACTACTCAGCCCCAGTTATTTCCTATGATTTAGTCTATTTTGTGAAGAACATTCAGTGTTATCAGGATGTATTGTGATATCTGCATGAACAATAAATAATTTTCCAAATTAAAGCAGTAAAGTTGAAAATCCTATAATATTGTCTGTCTACTTATTTATGAAGCTATTTCAAGTTAAAGAACAGGAAAAAGGAGGCTGCATGCGATACTTTTTTGAAAAACATCTAAAAAGGTAATATCAGTGTTTTTACACTGTCAGCCAGCATCATTACGTCAAAACTAATAAATAACCAGCCATTTTAGACACAGTAATATAAGTGGGGTAGAGTTGTTATGGAGACAGAAATAATCTGGGGCTAGTCCTGGGCATGAGCAATGCAGACACCGGGCCATCGCTGGTTAACTAGCTGACCAAGTTATGTTTGGGCTGGTAAAGCTAATTTGAACTTGTTGAACTTGGAAGCTCAGCTCAGATAACTAGTTAATCTAGATAGTTCTAAGTCCCGGTCCTAGAGCCTTGGTGCTTTTCATTCTAGCCATCTAATCAGGGATTATTTACACCCGGGATGCCAGGTGAAATGAACAAGCTGGTAGGATCAAAAACCAGCGGTACTCTGGGATTCATGGACCAGGACTGAGAGCCACTGACCTAGATGACTAAGAATGTAAGAGTTAGGCTTCATAATGTAGCGTACTTTTCCCTTTTCACTGTGTGTAGTCTAACATTACTTAAGATATATATAAGCATATTAAGTCACAATACGTGACTTAATATGCTTTAATATGAAATATAGCAATTTCCCTGCAACAAAAAAATGTGATATTTCAGTACAACAACCAAGTTCGGGAAGATTTTTGACATGAGCACATACACTATTAAAATTATGCTGTGTCATTTTCAATACATCTGTGATCTGATTTGGGACAACACACTAAAAAAAAAAAGAAAAAGAAAATGGCACATATTCACAAGACACAACTCATACAGCCAGTGGGCCAACTGGGTCTGCCTGAGGAAATTAGCCTAGGAAGGGCATCGCCTCCTCATGAAAAACCTCTCAAGATTCACTTTTATAGGCTTTTTATGGATTTGCTTCTTGTATTTTTAATCGTGTTGTTGACCTTTTTTCTTACTACTGTATGTTCTATGTTTTGTTTCTCTGGCTCTGTCTTAATGGAAAACACTTCATCCAAAGACTCAAAAATACTTCAGTCACAACACACTTCAGTAAGTGTAGTGACTGAAGCTTCAGTGAAGCCAGTAGCCTAAGTGAGTCAAAGTCCTGGTCAATGAACAAGCCGGATGTGGGTCTTTAGCTCGGTAAACATGTAGGCCGGTCATTCACAGACGCTGGTGGATAACAGCATTTCATTTTCCAGAAATGGTTTTTTTTTTTTTTTTTTTTTTGATTTTTAGGTTCATTTTAAGTTCATTTGTTTAAGCACTTGAATTCATTAGTTCAAGTTCTATGTTTGGGCCGTATTGAACATATGGAGAGTACAATATTGTAGTGCTGATTCAATACACATTGCAATTTTTAAAAATGTCATATTATTATGATTATGATTCAATTTTAAGATTTATTATTATTATACAATGTATTATTATGATTATAGAGTGTATTACTAGTAATATTGACATTGTTGTTGTTGTTGTTGTTGATGATATTCCTATTTTTTTCTAATGGAGCCAACAGGCAAGTAATCTCCCAATTCAGCAAAATACAATTGACTCTATAGCTGCAACAAGCAACAGCATGGTAGGATATGGTATTATAGATTTAATTCATTTGTATTTGTGAAACACAAATGCCTGATTGTCTTATCATGTAAAATATTATTTCCTAAAAGAGTCAAGCTAGTTTACACAATTCTCTGCAAAAAATAAACAGACCTTTTGATTTTGGCGGTTTGGTTAATTAATTATTGAACATGTTCTTCTTCTTTAGTGTTTTCAGCGAATAAGTTCAGTACAAGATTTCTCTACTCCCAGGAAAATAAATAGGCCTAATCTTCATATTTGAAACTGTGATCCGCGGTGTATTTTATTGACTTGAGGAGAATAAGCCATTGCACCTCATTCCCCTTAGATGAACCCAACTTTTAGTTTGAGGCACATATACGATACAACCTTGACAATACTGCTGTTTTTCCAAAATATTTACCATTCTGCCGTATCAGAAAACCTGCATGTTTTACAACAATCCAATTAACAAAATCAAGAAGGATAAAATATGCAAATTGGTAGATCTTACTCTTTAGAATACAATGCCTGTAGCGGTAATCCTGGGATCTCTCTCAATATGCATTTGATCTAACACTGCCGCCGTGTAGAACAAATGCATACGCACAAATCAAAGTGTTGGGAACGCAGTGATGCTCAGATGCAAACAGCCAATCAGCTGCCGGAGTCTGTCGTCCCGCTCAGCCATGATGCTCCGGTCTGAGACACAGAACAGACTGGGCTGCCCTGTAACGATGCAGCCCAGTGCCATTGATGAACATTTAGCCTGTCTAATGATACATTCCTCCAGTTTGCTAACACACACTCACACACAGACACACGCACACACACACACACACACACACACACGCTGTGGATCAGTGCGGTGAGAGCGCAGCGGGAAAGGCGTCAGAGCAGCCTCCATACTGATGATGCCCTTTCCTCTTAACCTTCACATATCAGCTGTTAACCTTGGTCTGCATCAAACCTTTCATGCCCGCCGGACGAGAAAATAACCCCACCGACAGCTTTATTATTACACTATGTCAGTCTGTTGATCGTTCATACTGATCTGGACGCAGGCTGCTGTAGGCTTTTCCGTCGATGCGGAGGACAGAATGACACCGACGAACAGTTTGGTGGCAACATTATGTAGAATACAGCGCACGGAGATTGAACCATAGCAAAGGGACGCAAAAACACGCTGAATGATTTGTGTTTGATTTGAGTTTCGGGCCTGTCCTGCTGCAAGGTTACGAGCCTACCGGAGACACCGGCTCACATGTAGGCTGGGCATTGAAACCAGCCTACAGCCCAAGGGAACATATAGCAGGATAGGCCAAATGCACACAGAACCACTCATTCATAGCCTGGCAGCCTATGACGGATACATGACAGGTTCATCTCAAACATGTTGTCCCAGAGACTGGAGCTGCACAGTTATATCCATTCGGATGGATGCAAAATAATAATAATAATAATAATAATAATAATAATAATAATAATAATAATAATAATGGTAATAATAATAATAATAATAATAATAATAATGGAAAAAGGGCAAGACTTTGGGATTTTGGGCTACCATCTTTCCAAATTATTTTGAGGCTATGATGAAAGAACAGTAGATACTTATAATACTCACTTGGCCATATCCAAGGACGTAGGTGACTTCAGGGAAACACAATCCCAAGGTATTTGCTCAAATTTTGTTCCAATCCAAAGGTAAAAATATGTAAATTAACGTGCGCGCTGCACAGACGAACGACGTGATGTCCCATCTGTTGTTTGTGAACAGGAGGCAAAAAACAAACAAACAAACAAACAAATGTGGATTGCAGAATAGTTTAGACGGCTGTGTGGAATTCCTGTAATGCGGAAGAAAAATGATATTATGCAGGACAGAGGTGAGCGTTTTTTGCATAAATTAATGCTTACGGGGGAACCTCAAGCATCTGTTATTAGAGCGACTTCTCTTGTTGATGCTCCACTGACCATAGCCGCTGGCAATTTTTTGTCCAGTAGAAATGTGACGATCATGCCCCAAAGGTGGGCTGCAATGTTGGGAGCCTACATGTTGAAAAGATGCTCCGCTTACCGCACCCGTCCGGTGATGGCAACGTTCACACGAGCTGCTTCGTGTTACTGATATGAGGGGGAGGGGCTGATGGATGCTGGAGTTATCCTTCCTCTGCAGCCCCTCCCCTCGCTGGCCTCCACTCCACAATGACGTGCGCGCCACACACACACACACACACACACACACACACACACACACACACACACAATTTATGATAACTATCCTTGGATGGACTACAAGTCATGCAAGGAACTGCATATGCCTTGAGTCAAGTCTCCGTCGTGACAAAGAGATGGTGGTAATAATTAAAAAAAAAAAATGCTTTAAAAAATATGACTCAAGTCATCACCTGTGTAAAGGCACTCTTCATTCTCTTCACTGCACTCTTTCCTCAGAGGGCATCTGCATCACAAGAATCTATCAACACAGCCATGGACTGTAACAGTGTTTGTGAGCTCTGAATACATTTGAACTTGAACTTGACACTTAAATGCATGAACTTTGCTATAGAAGCGTGAAGTAAAATAAGATGTGCCTTTTATTTTATTTTTTTTTTTCTGCTGTTGTGGGCAAATGACTTTACTCTTGCAGACAGCTGAAAAATAGAAAATCTTATTATAAGGCTAGATATAAAAACACATGATGCCGTGCTTTTTAATATGTATTTTTTTGAGCAACTTATTTGAAATATATGTGATCTTAGCAACATTTTGGTGCATTTGAGTCACAATGTCATTCTGTTTATCTTTTTCAAAAAAGTGTGTTCTGGGTCACTGTTCAAACCACAGAACTTGAATGGATAAACAGTACACATACAAATGGCTGCTGCTCTGATCATCCTGGAGCATTGATTTGAATGGGAAAGACAGCTCTAGGTCTATTTACACAGAACCACAGAACTTGGAGTTCTGTGGTTCAGACGTTTCAGTATTTGCTTTCCCCAACAATAACACACACTATATAACACTGCCTGCCTTACTTTTGACAAAGTAATAGAATTACACCCTCAGTATGAATTGCTAATGTTACCTTCATACTTGTATTCTGCTATGGGCAGCAGCTAACTCTGGTACTGTACTACATTGTGGACATTGCTTTCTTTCATTTTGGCTGTAGCTTTACCTCCCTCCTCCTTAAAATGAGGGACAGCGTGGAGAACAACCTCACATGATGCTGAGGATACTCCACTCACCATCGCATTTCCATGCAGTACATCCAGCTCAGGGAAAGCTTTCCTTGTTGTCTTTAACTTGTCTGCACGCAGTAGGGAGTTCTACCTCTGTGGTGAATTTCTTGAGCAGCACAGGCTTTGCAGCAAGACTTTCATTTCTCAGGCCATGACTGGATTTTCTGCCTGTAGGCAGCTGCAGGGGGACAGAAGTGCCAGATCTAGAAAAGACTTAGACAGAGAGAGTAGGGGATTTACTGCCTTCATCGGGTCAAGATTTCTCTTTAAAAAACAATTTCAGTTTCAGTTTTACCAGAATGCTCAGAGACTGTTTGGATATTTTTGAAGGAATCAGCATCAGCGTGACCAACAGTAGAGAGAACAACACTAGATATGAGCTGCTTGGTCATTGTTCTCTGCCTCTTTGCTGCAAGAGCCATATCTGTTTTGCCAAACTGATTTCATGAACTGTCTTGACACATATCTTTCAGTGCTTGCAAAGATGCACTGATGACCTCCCCAGGGATTATCTGAGTGAGCCTGCAGAATAGAATTATCAGGCTTAAAAGGTACCAAGAACTTTGACTAAACGCAAAAACTGTGTTCCTGTGATATCTCCGTGAAAATATCCATTCCTATTGCACTGTCATCTGAAACCTCAGAGAGAAGGTTCTGCATAGTTTGCTGATTCTCACACACATACACACCTGTTCATATTGTAGTGACTGGTCCACTATATCTCAAGTAGTCCCTTCAAAGAGCATGCATTGTATTGCTGTGTAATAGAACGGTGATAAAAGAAAGAATGAAGTAATCCTGCTGACTCATCAAGGACACACACTGTCATAGATGTGAATCACCACTCTTAATTTGCACTCATGTTCAATAGCCTGCACATTTGTGTTTCACAGGTATCGTATATGTAGTTATTAATT
Organism: Holocentrus rufus; assembly: GCA_900302615.1. Classification (NCBI taxonomy): domain Eukaryota; kingdom Metazoa; phylum Chordata; class Actinopteri; order Holocentriformes; family Holocentridae; genus Holocentrus; species Holocentrus rufus. The sequence goes on from OMLF01010596.1 coordinate 7,169, forward strand.
TGCTGGCAGGCATAGCTTGCATTGTAAGCTCCAATGTTTGGACATTGCTTTTTGAAAAGGAACTGTTATGGAAGTAGCCTAATTAGCCTGGGTTGAAAATGTTTCATTGACCATTAGGAGGAGGCAAAGTGGACTTATAACAGACATTCAAATTAGTGAAATATTCAAGTAGACTGGTATAGAAAACACAATAAACTGGGATACACACTCATTTTGCATTGTAATTACGGTGAGGCAAGGCAAACCTCCACTGGAGCCGACTGATGATGCTGACGTCTGCAGGGAAATACGCACTGGGTGGTGGACTGACAAACACAAAGTTCCACCGAGGTTCAAATAAAATGCTGCATCTCTGTTAAGCTGTGGAAAATTATCACTGAATAATTCACGATTTTGCATAAAACAAAACTGAAAAGCAAAATAAAGTACGGGGATTTCCACCACTGCTGTTACATATACCTTCAATGTCATCCACATTGCTACAGTAACATTTATTGTATTGCCTATGTATCCTGACTAGAATCTGAGGCAGTTGGTAATATGCCAATCAAACATTAAGTATTAAAATGGTGATGGATGCAATCTCAAGATGAGGCTTGTGAATCTGTGTGTGTGTGTGTGTGTGTCTGTGCATTTATTCTTTTTCTGCATCCTTGGGCACACAGCAGCAGAAGACTGTCCGAAACAGCCGACAGAGGAAGCTTCTGATTCCTCTCTTCTTGCTCTTTCTGACCTCTGGAAAGTAAAAGAGTGAAAAGCAGAGTTAGTGCCTGAACTCTTCTTGACGGAAGCAACCATCAGCTAAAGTGTGAACACAAGTCAGAGTGAAGAACTTCTACCTGCTGTGGTGTCGGAGGATCGCTCAAGCTTTTCCTTGGCATCAGCCAGGCCAATGGTCAGGCCCTCCTGCACAGTAGTGATGGCAGGAACTTCAGCAGGAGCTTCAGCAGGAGCATCAGCAAGAGCTTCAACAGGGCCTTCAGGAGTAGCTTCAGCATCAGGAGCTTAAGAAGGAGCTTCACCTGGAGTGTCAGCAGGAGCTTCAGCAGTAGAAGCTTCAGCAGCAGGGGCTTCAGCAGGAGCATCACCAGGAGCATCAGCAGGACCTTTAGCAGGAGCCTCAACAGCAGGAGCTTCAGCAGGGCCTTCAGTGGTAGCTTTGGCAGGATCAGCCAGAGGCTCCAGCACTTACCAGGCACTTACTTTTTCCTTATTCATTTTCAGTCAGTCAGTAAGCATGTTAAGACTCTAGTATTGCGCTTAAATCACATCCCTTAAAGAGAACTTTTTATTATTATCTCTGTCAGGAGATCATGTGGTCGGTCGGGTGTGTCTGTCCCACTGTCTGTGGCTAATCTCGCAAACTACTGGGTCGATCAGCCTCAAATTTTTGGCACAGCTGTGTCTGTATGAGGAAGAACCTGTTATGGTTGAAGTGATTCAAAAACTTTGAAAAACATTTGTTCTCAGTACTTGTGGTCTCTCATACCATTCCGAGTCTAGTTTGCTCGACCAACTTGTTTGCTGATTCAGTGACCGCACCACAGAACAAGCATTCTGGTCAGGCTTCTCAATTGAGTTTTCAAAAAAATAAATTGCATAAATAAACAACAGTTTAAATGTTATTCAAAACTTTCATATGTACTTCTTTAACCTTATAAGAATTGCAGTCAGACCAAATTTTATCAAATATACTTATATTTAGCAAACTACTATCAAATTTAAGTTTGTTTTGACCAATAACAGTTTCGAGTGTGTAGCTATATAAGTATGTGCTATATAGACATACAGAGGTTGATTCAATGTTTTGGGTTCAGTATAATGTGTTAGGAATGTGGGCCTTGATACATGGGCAGGATTTTCAGGTGATTTAATTTGCAATATTTTCCAGTATTAGTTTTTTCATTACACTGCAATTGTTCATAGCCACAGTGGTTTCTGCTTTGCTTTGGTCCCACTTTCTTATCCCATCCCTGTTGTATGCAATCATTCCCATGTCCATAGATTCAAAATGTTACTTGTGCATGCACTTGGTCTATGTTATATATAAACAGACTGTACAGTTCTGCTGGGAGAAGAAATATTATCTTTCACAGGTAAAATCCGCTCTATGCTTCAGGTTCAAAACTAAATAAACTCCTGGTGAATTATGGTCAAATGTCTCTTGTACAGATGCATTAAAACCTCTGATCTCTTCTGTGCTCTTGTAGAAAAAAAAATGCTTGTGCAAATGCAGCAAAAGCAGCTCCTGTCTGATTTGACAGCTGAGGACGTGACGGACTGGCTGGTGGAGCAAAGCAAGAAGACTCTCTGGGAGCGGTGAGGCATAGAGACAGTCCACTAACTCTTTCATTAACTCTGTTCATGTAAAGTCAATCTGTCTCTAATGAGGAGGCAATAGAGCAAAGCTAGGCCTGACAGTCCATTTTCAGTAAGTCACATTTATCAGTAATAAGTTATCACTTTAACTGCACAGTGACATCATGTGGTGATGCCTGAGTCAAACACTGAAATGTATTTCAACTTATTTTGACTGACTGCATTCTCCAGAGAGCCTCAGATCCTGCGTCTGGCTTAGGAAGCCATCAGGAGCCTGGTGGAGAAACAGCAGCAGGAGCCCGACTCCAGCCCCCTCGGCCCCCAGGAGGTGTTGATGCTGGTTGCCAAAGTGCTGCAGGGCCTCTGGGTCCTTCCACCAAGCCTCTCATTCATCATGCTCTCACTGCAGCTCAGTCCACTGGCTGTACTGTGTTGCTAAGGCTGTTCTGGACCAGCCGAAATGGTTTCTTCCAGCCAGCTGCAGTGGATGAAGCTGTGAACTCCACCACCCTTGATGGAGGTTTGAGTGAGGAGCCTGGCCTGGAGGTGGAATCAACAACAATCCCAGAAATAGACTCTGCTGGTGATTCCATTCCTCTTGATCCTCTGGCCATCCACTTAAAATGTGGCAAACATTTAAAATATAGCATGATTCAGAGTGAGCAAAGTGAATATGCTATTGTAAACATATCAGTTAGCACACAATATTCTTGCCTGAACTTAAGGTCCTGTTTTCACTCTGAATCTTGCTATATTTTAAATATAATATTTTAAATGTGCCATATGTTAAAAGGGGTTGCACTGGTTTGGAGAGGACGAAAGCATGAGTCTGACTCTGAAAGTGTGTGTGTCAAGCAAAATGTATGATTTTCAACCTTGCTTAATTTCTTTTGATTTAATTGACTCTCCAGGTACCTATAAAAAGATGAGAGGTTAAGGTTCAACAAGTGTGGTTATAAGCAAAGGATTAGATAGCAGAGGCAGCATCCATCAAGAAAATGAAAGCCTAGTAACATTTCATATGGTGGGACACAAAAAAATATTACTGGGGCATGCAGCCTAGAAAACAAGGTATAAAGTCTCTGATTCAATGTAGTATTAAGTTAAATATTTCAATTTGGAATAAAAAATTCTGAGGAAAAAAAATCCCACATAAATATTTTCATCAAAATGTATCACATATTGGATAAGCTATTAAATGTTTTGTACACAGTCATAACTTGATAACTTGTGGCAGAGTTAAGCAGTCTGTTGCATCTGCCTGAACTGCACTTGGATGGCAAAGTGGTAATATCCTGTTATTATGAACAGGCCATAAAGGCACAGTAGTCAACATTTCACTGAACATGAAAATGCACTTGATGAACATTTCTCCCATTCAATTCAGAATCAAACTATATTGTATCGGCCTGCTTAATGCTGATTAAAAAATAAGACTTCAAAACATGACAAATATTAGAATTCCTAGAAAAGACCATAGTCATGATCACTGTATTATCATGATAATTAAGATTCATTTGTGGCAGGTCAAAAAAGTTGGCCATGCTTGCTTCATTTCACAAAAATAAAGGCAGAAACTCACGTGCAGGCACGGTAAAATTGCACTGGCAGTGAACAGAGCTACATGAGTGGGAGTAGAAATATTTGTTGCATCATGGAGGTTGCTGAGAACAGACAGCAGCGGCGCACAGCACCCTGAAACGAACCGCTTCTCTTGAAGGTACTCACTACCTCCATCTGTTGGACAGAGAGAGAAGAACATCACAGGCACCTGACAAACACTGATTTTATACAAGAGAAAGTCTGTTGTGAGCACTGTGAGCATGATCCATGACACCAAAAAGGATAAAGGTAAAAACTGACTGATTTAAAATGATCTGTTTTATTGAATAAATGAAAGTATGTAATGCAATTGTTAAATTAAAATTTATGAAACTTACAGAGCTTACACAAATTTTAACAAAATTGTTTAAAATGTCTACATTTCATATTGACCATGTTTGAGAGAACGAGGAGAAGGCACAAAACATGAAGAAAAAGCATTATGTGGAATGCATCAGCTGTACTTTTAATTGAAAAATCAAGTATGTGTTCATAATTAGACTTAGATACTTGAAACATGTACAGTACAAAACATAATGGTTTGTAGAAGATGAAAATATGTAAAAGGTTGCCTCTAATACCCACCACACCTCAGAACACTTCATCACTGTGAATTGAATCCCGCTGTTCTGTGCTGCATTAACTTCACATGATCAAGGGTCAAAATGTACCTGAGTCTGAATGCGATTTAGCCCTCTGAACGACAGGATCTGTCCTCGGCGGAGTTCCTTCTCAGTATAGTCAATCTCCTCCTCGTCTTCAGCCAAATCCTCATCCATTATCTCATCCTCACCTGGCCTGTGCCCTGCTTCCTTTTGGTGGTTTGTGGGTATGGGGGTGATGACCTGTCACTGCCAAATGAAAGGAAGTGCTGATGTGTGAAATTATTTTCTCACAAAATGGGCTAACGAGGACTCAGATCAAACTCAGTGACAGCCTTATGCAAATCAATGTGACCTGTTTCATATCCAGGGTTCCCATTGTGGCCCTGATGTAAAATCATAAGATTTTCATAAGTTCTACTGAGTGAAGGGATGAATGTGTCCAGTGTATGTGTAAAGCATGCTATATATTACATGTCTTGCACATATAATAAGGTGGAACTAAGCAAATTCTTACTTTAAAAAGCCCAAATGTAAAATGAGAAAGTGGCACCTGTCCCCACAGCAGTTCCCCCAGTCCCACGAAGAGACACCACAGCCACTGATCTATGCTGAGAGGGGCACAGCTGAACGGTTTCAATAGAACAGAATCAATACAGACATCTGATTGTAGAAACCTGACTTTTTGTGTTTAACTCAAATCTTTATATTTTGACCAGAGTATCATATCTTTAAATATATTTCGTGGACTGACCATGAAATTTTGAGACAACATTCTTGTTGCCTAGTGCATGAAATCTGACAATTTGGAGAGAAATTAGCAGACATGTTCCTTTTAGATTCTTCATCACAAAATATTTTAGAGAAATACATATGAAAATAGTGCATAACATATATCCAACAAACATGTATATTTCAAGATTTTTAGATGCTGATAACAAATGTACTTTCTGCAAGACTGAACAAAAAATATTACTCATCTGTTCTGTGGTTGCCCATATGGGATTACATTGTGGAAAGACATTGAAAATATCACATATTTTTGATGTAAATATAGAAATTGATATTTTTAACCTTTTTATTGTAAATTTCATATCCATAAAGCTAAATTTTTAATTCAATCCCATCTTTTAAGTTGCAAATTATTGAAACTGGATGTTATTTTGAGTCTTTTAAATGTGTAACAAATAAGAAATGCATGCCAGTGGTTGAACTCTTTACTCAGAAATGTCTTAAGAAGTCTGTCACTAATTGTTTTTTTGTTGTTTTATCATTTTCTGTTGTAGCTATGGTTTCTGTTATGATTGTTCCTCTGTTACATGAACTGGTATGACTGATTGCAAATTCTTACATTTAAATAAATAATTTAATGAGTAAATTAATAATAATAAAAAAAGACACTTTTGGTAACCCCATTACCTTCACCTTAGTGCCACCAACAGAGCAAATTGTTAGTCCCATAACTAAAGAACCATGGTATCTAGAGACGTCCTACTGAGTGTTTCCAGGGCACTGAGTCAATTTAAAGTGTGAAATTGATAAGAGCTGTGGAAGTCTCTGAACCATAGTTGGGGCCCCATACCAAGGGTCATAGATATTCTTCGTCATGGTGCGGGAAATGAGAGGATTATTTTGGCCATAAGGTTTCCTCAAGAGTAGGGATTCAGTAGGAGGCTCAGTCACCAGCGTCAATAAGGCGAAGGTGTCCATGATCAGGTTCACCCGCAGCATTTGCACGGCCTTCAGAGGAGAGACCTAGTTGAGAGACAGAGAAAAACATAACAAATAAGTTACAATCTGTCTGAAGTAAATACAGAAAAATTGCTCTGGAGTAATCAGAGCGTGACAGTTGTTTACTTGAGAGGCACATTGGCTAAATGTATAAAGTCATGCACTTTCTGTCATTACACTGTACAACTTATGAGAACAGTGTCAGTGTGAAAACAGGCTTTTCCCATCTTTAGACACAGTCCAAATTCATGCAGATGTTTTCAAATTGACTTGAGGGGATTCTTATGTACTGCTGAGTATGAACATCTAGCTGCCAGCCTGGGGCAAATGTTCCCAATCTTTTAGAGATAAACAGGCTCACCTCAGAGGGTCCTCTGTGGTACTCACTAAGCAGTGTAAGACTTATTTGGGATATCTGGGTACCCAAAACAAAACAGAATCTCTTTTTGCCTGGGGGATTAGCAAATTAGTTTAGACAAGACAGCAGCAGATCTTTGCTGCAAAGCTATGGTTTGACTGATTCCTAGGAAAACTGATCACACACGATACAAACCCAAAAAACAACCCAACAACAGTTCCAGGCCCTTGTGTGGTTTACATTTTCGGAAATCCTCAGACCTCCAACAAAAAGGTTTCGTTCCTCAGACTAAAAGCCTTCCTCAGAATTGTCTCTTGGACAAAACTCCTTCAGAGGCCAAAGTCCCTCAAACAAAACTCCTTTGGACAAAACTTCTTCAGACCAAAGTTCCTTAGAGTTTTGTCTGAGGGACTTTTGTCTGAGGGACTTTGGCTCAAAGAACTTTGGCCCAAAGAAGTTTTGTCTGAGGGAGTTTTGCCTGATGTCCAGTTGTTCCAGACCTGAGACTTTTTATTGAGGAACCAAGCCTTTTTGTCAGAGGTCTGAGGATGTCCTAACTGGGGTCTGGAACTGTTATGATCTTTCGGATTGGGTTTTTACATTTATATAATTTTTTCTGATTCTGTTCGGATCACAGAAGTTTGTTCATACATCTTCTTCATAGGTTAGCTGACAACAGTGGAAGCTGGCATAGTTTTCTGCTGCTGTAGCCCATCTATCCAGTTGGCCCAGTTACGCGTTTTGAGATGGTGTTCTGCATCACTGTTATACTGAATTATTTGCATTCCTGTGACTTGCCAGTTACCTTGAATGAGTCTTGCCTTTGTCCCATGACCTCTCTTGTGATGTGGCAGTCTGGATGGTTCTGTTTGTCACACCACTCGTGGTAAACCCACGTAGTGTAGAAAATCCCAGATGGACAGCATGATCTGAGGTGCTGAATCTGGCAACAATCGTTGTACCACATTGAAAGTGGAATAAATCAACATTTTGCTCATTAACACTAAGGGTAACAGCAGCTAAGCCTCAGTTCTATCTTCATACTTTATACTTTAACTTCATATGTGCTTCACAGTGTGAAGGACGCAGCTGTTTGCATTAGGGAGGTGAACATGTATTTTGTATGAGTCCATATGTGGTTTCAATGCTTTGGTGAAGCCCCACAGAAAGAACATGCTCAAAATTTGAGGCCACATCTTTATAGCAATCAGCATCACAATCCACTGGATGAAGCAGTCTTCTAAGTAGAATTTGTACAAAGTTCAAGAGTTTAGTGGAAGGTGGCAGCACACCTGTGCACAAAGTTGTACAATGTGCCCTGTTCTTGGCATCGTAATGTGGATGTTCTGGTGTTTTTCCTCAATGCTGTTTTTTTAGGAAGTGGTTCAAACTGGTGGCAGCTTCAACTTTTTCAGTTAGCATGACCACAAGACAGTTAGGTGGACAGCCTGTCAACATCATAAGCCAATTAAGAAATTAATGCTAGCTGCTATTCACTGCCACAGCATTTGATTATACATCATTTTATTGATTTTTGAACAAATTAACTTTTTGATTTGCACAGACAAATGTACCAGTCAACTAACCATGTAATATTCATGTAATACCACAGTCTCTTTCTTGGTCAACACACATAAAATAATTGACAGTTTGACAAAAAAATAAGGCGAATATTGGCAAACTACACTGCATTTCCTGCTTTAAGTCCTTGGTTTATTAATGGTAGCTATATGACTACTACAGGTGACTGAACCAGTCTAATTCACATGATCCCTGCATGTATGGAATATTAAGTCTCAAATGGCAATGGAATTTTGTGAAATTCTGCCTGGTGCAAAAGCCCCATTATTGGCTTTAATTTTGATTTGACTGGAGACAATTTTCACTTTCACATACTGATCTCTTGATACAATGCCTGAAAGTGACAGCTTGGAGGACAAGACCAACTTTTCAAGTGTTTGGCCCATTAGTCATTTTCACTAACGTGTGTCGAAAGGATTGGCATCAAAATCATCCCTGGTAGCTTCCATGGTGCAGTATGTTTAGGACTAACTCCAGTGACTTTAATGGTGGGTATTACTGTCCTAGTATTTGCCATGATTGATTGTGTTTAAAATTACTTAATGGTAGACCTTTGCATACCTCCACTTCACCAGGAGCGCTGCTCTCCAATACACACTCCGAGGGCAAGCACAATCTCCAACATTTGAACCAAAAAAGCAATTAAAACATCCTGTCAGCACAACAGCACTTGGGGACTTTATGTTACTTATGAACCTACGGTGCATAAAATAAAAAAATAACTTAAACATAAGAGCATTTGTTTGATAATCATCTACCCCTACAACACACTGTATGCAAAAGGTTTAGTATCTCACGAGATAGAGGGATGATTTTGGTGCCAAGCAATGGGACACATCAACAAAAAGTCAGTGATGTCCTTTACCACAAGCATTAGATGTATGTAGCTGTAAATGATTTGTTTAAATTTGTACTCCTTATCATTGTAGTAATGTGGACCTGTATTGTTTACAGTGGGATCTACCAATTGCAGAGGCTGTTTTCCATCAGTCATCCAAGTCTTACACTTCAAAAAAAATCTATGGATATATATACTTATGTGACATAGAATAAAAAGAATTAGGAATGGGACTTCAACAAAACCCATCCACTTAATTTATTAACAGTCCTAAATGTCTGTTCTCTGCAAGAACTGCAGATTTGAAAAGATAAGAAAATTTGCCAACAGATGAAGTTATCTACAAAATGTTACAGATATGAGTTTCTCTTACATTTTTGGGATCATAACAGGTTACATGCAATTTAGTATAAAGACAGTTGCGTAAAACGACCAACATAACATACAATCAACATAACGTACAACAACCTATATAATAGATACTAGCTTGCAACCTTCATATAAAATTCCACTAGGGAAAAGTATAAATCTAGGCCTACTCTTTATAATTCACAGTAACAGTGGCCTTTCAATCATGACTTGTCTGTTTCGGCATGTACCCATGGATTGCATGACACCAGAGATAAGGATAGGGGTTCTTTAGCAGGAAGAGTATATTTAGTAAAAACATATACTAAAATTTTAATAAGATACATCAAGCGAAAATGCTAAATTTAAACCAACCATTTACCTAACTGATGAAAAGCTAGACAAGAGTTTCATGTTAATTTCATCAGAGGCAAAATCCGATTGCAAAAATTTGGCAAAACCATAAGGACAGATGAGTAATTCACAATCTGCAGCAAGTAAAACAGAATTATTAAGGTGAGGAAGTAAGGAGGTACATCGATACCATATTTTGCTGACCAAGTATGTCTGACAATAATGAGTATTGTCAGACACGCTGCCTTACATTTAGTTTTGATTTGGCAATGCTACGTTTTTAAATAGAAAATTGAGAAATAAGCCAAATCTTTGTAGACTGGCATTTTCAAGGCTAATTGTTATAGATATTCAATCTCCCAGCCCCTTTTGTCATTTCTGGAGCAAAATCACTTCAGCATCACCACAAAGCATTATGCCCTCCACTTGAAACTGAGTCAATACCCAGTGCTGGTATCGATGCACCAATACTGACATTTAGATGCCTGTTTTTCTCTTAAAATAAACATGAAAACTTAACAAAAGAGTAAAAATTTGGATGCACACTGATCTCCCATAATGCTTATGATGTTAAGGGAAAAGAAGAGGGTACCAACATAATTCCACATAACAGCATGGGCTACACACTGTAACACTCCCTGCTATGCGTGCATATGTTCTGTGTAAAATAATGATGTGATTATCAGCAATATTGTCAAAACATTCTTGTCATGACCATCTGCCAAACCTAATGCTGCCTACCAATCCTCCTCAGTATGTGAATATTAAAAAGAAATAGGCATTCAACATTTTGGTTAATCAGCATTTGAGGCTAATCTGGTAATAAAAAATAAAAGGGTTATTCTGCCTCCTGAAGCTCTAAATCAATTGAAAGCTTACAGCCATGTCTGAAGAGTGCAACATGAGTTGGTCCAGAAGATGCCATTCATACATTTCTGTATAATTTCAAAACAAAACCTTTATCAATGTACTGGCTGTGATTTTGATGTGTTGTTAATGTGTTAAGCAAGTGATTACATGCTATTACCAATTTAAATTAATGTTCAGCTGTAAAATCACTCAGATGGGTGAGCAACAAGGTTGAGGGGAGTATAGATTCAAAATGAAGCTGCAACAGATTTTCAATACCAAAACATCAGTGAAAGACACTCAGCAATGCTTCAGAGAATTTAACACATAAAAACAATTAAAAAAAAAAAAGAAAAGAAAAGAAAAAGTATTACGTATCTTGACAGTGACTGCACATTTGAAATTTAAAAAACAGAATCACAACTGTCGTTGACGTGCCACTTGTGAGCAAATCTGTGGGGCAAAAACAAAGTCAGTTTCAATAATGTCTTGAGTGACCAAATATGAACGAACCATAAAAAAGCTGTGAAAGGGTAATGGATTGAACACAGACAAGGAAAGTCTACTTAGAAATTCCTGGGCAATAAACTTACCAAACTGGCAGGAACAGAAAAACAAAATTGTGAGTGAACTATGGCCTGCGCCGTTCTACAACATAGAGCATAATTTTAATTGGGTTAGTCCAATTAATCCTCACTGTTCCTAATGCACTGAAAATTATCCACAAAACATGTCTCAGTTTGACAAGAATGTACCACTATTTCTGGCACTGTCTGCGTATACATACATTTACTGGATTTCAAATGAATAAATTCCTGACAGTGAGGGAATACCAATTAACATCCTTTCTTTTTGTGACATGAGGTTCAAGTTCAACCTGGGGGAGTTGATGAACATGTGTCAATAAGCTGTGTCATACCAAAGAACAATTAACATTGTTTTCATTGAATGCGCAAGTTTTAATGTCAGCGTTGTCGTCCTTGCAGGAAATAAAAAGCTCAACATTCAAAATAATGTTAACCTGTATGCGTCACCTGCCTCCGCTTGCTGACATGATTCCTATTCCCTTCGGATAATACACTTTGGGGGAGCCGAGGAGACGTCCTCTGACCTTAGTCCTCAAGGAATCAGTGGGTGCCTGGAATTACTTCAGTCCCCATTACAGGAATACCCTTCAGGCACATCAAAAGCCACAACCACATCTCACTTCTACTCCTGGTGGGGGAGGGACAGCAGTGTTCCTCCCCTATGCTACCGTCTGGAATGAGTGTCTAAGATATGGTCTCTTTGCCGCCTCCAGGTGAACTCCCTCCACTTGCGACCAGATTGCGCAGCAGCTTGCGTCGTCCGGCCTGGTAGTCCTCTTCGTCCACATTGACAAGCAGTTTGATGGCCTCGTGGCCCACTGCCTGTTTGAGAGAGTCCGTGATGAAGACGCCCTTAAGGGCCTCTAGCAACGAGCCATTGATGTAGTCCCTCCAGAAGGCATCCAGGTAGGTGAGCTCTGAGAATTTGATGTCGCAGATGATGGAGCCCAAGTCTCGGGATTTGAGAATTGTGTTGGCCTGGTTGAAGCGCTCAAACTGGCGCTCCACGGCCTCCTGTTTGTTTGAGAACACGTTGCCCTGGAGCGCTGACTCGTGCTGGCAGTATTCAGCACGAACTCGCAGGCGGATATCTGAAGGAGGGCGAGCACAGGGTAAGAGTCAGAAGGAATGCGACTGGAGAGGATACCACAAAGAACCAAGAATGGACTTTGCGCTGTGTTTACATGAGTGGCAGACACTAAGTGACCGCTTTGGAAAAATCTTGTTTTTTAGGCAAACCACATGACACAAAATGCTTTTTTGGTAAGCTAACTATTCACAGTAAAGAGGAGTTGTGGTTTCACTTTACATAGACGGTTTACTACAACTAGAACATAAATGGAGAGAGAAGTGGTTAAAGTAAGGATGGGCAATTATATAATCGAGGGCTGAGAGAGAGAGGTTTTTGTGCCAGCCAAACTTTACATCAGGTGATGTGACTGAATAGTTCTTCATTTCATCTGGGGTAGTCTTTGCATAGTGAATACTGCACACTTTTGGTTAGCTGGTTAGCTCTCCAAGGTACAACTAGCTATTACTGATTATAAAGCTGGCAAACGTTGTTGGAGTATTGTGGAATTTCCCAGTGTCTGTGAGTTGTATATTGTGAGTTGTACCTGTAAGTGCAACTCTGACACTTACCAAAGTAACAAGCATTGGTGTTGGGCAGAATCAAATTTTGATATCATTACAGAGTAACTTAACACGCCGTTTCATCTAGGGCACGTCTCTTTCACAAACTGAAATAGTCATTCCAACCTGGGGAAAAGTGGGTGGGCAGTGGGCAGCACTGAGGTGGCTACCACAATCAACACCCCCACCCCCCTCATGACAAACAATCTCACCCACCACCCATTCACATATAGGCATGCACACACTGTGTGTAGTTACACAATAGTTATATACAATAGGGGACATTTGGACTACAAATGCTTTAGAAGTAGGCCTAATGATTGATTATGGTTAAAACATTTTTTAAACTGCAGTTTCAACTTCAAACACTTATATCCAAACAGTCACATATATAAACTACAAGCCCAAAGTACTCTCAAAGAACAAGTTGCTTTGAATATCGCAGGCATATACTCCAGGGGTGGAGAGTACACCTCTATGTCACCAAATCTTTACCTTTTCAACTTTAGGTGGGCAGCACATGCTGTGATTTAAGGTGTTAATTAGGAAACCTGTACTTTTGCAAAGACTTGTCAAGTTTGGGTCCAGGGTCTACTGCAAACATGATTAAATTAATTTATGCATCATTCGGTAGCTCAAAAAAGTGGTTTTGGGGTTTCGTTTACTTTAAACCATCCCTAAATTTTACAACAACATAATGTTGTAGATGGCTGGAGAAAGGATTTAAATGCTGAATTTATATGGTCACTTAAATCATCTCCCACCACTAAGGGGAGTTCAGTGAGCCTTTTCACACTGCCACACACTCCATGAAACACATTAAAAACTCGGTGATTTAACAACAGGTTGAACTGTGAGCCATGTTCACCTTCACATCAATTAAGAGATAAATTTCACGCATTTTCATCCAGCTTCCATTGTTGCAATGATCAAAATGTTACTGTAACCTGTTGTGAAACACTTCATTACCTGTGTAGAAAAGTGCTATACAAATAAAATTATTATTATTATTGTTATTATTATTATTATTAGTTACTGTACCTTAACCAGTAATGAAAAGTTTAGCAGTAATGTCAAAGCAGGTATTTTGCTTTTAATAGCTGATGCCAAATCCCTGCTGTGACATCACCGACTGGGATGTGGCCACAAATGCAACATGATTTAAAGTTTCAACAGATAGAGAGCAGTGCAGCAGCAATTTTCTGATTAATGTAACTCTTCAACGTCACCTCACTATGAACAACTCTCATTGGATACTGGCAGTCTCCACTCTTGGACACACATAAGCCCCCCCCGAGTGTTATGAGAAAATATAGTGTTAATCAGCTTGATAATCCATTAGCTTACTCAGGGCCAGACAGAGTTCATGTAACACTGTTGTGCACAAGGTGGTGTTATAATCTTTTTTTGTCCTGCAGGAGTGGTCTCTCTTATCCAATTAGCTACTTTCATTTTTACTCTACTTACAAACTCCAACCACTCTGATAGCACAAACTACTCGAATATCACATACATACACAAGTATTTTCCTGTAACACTTTCCATGGTTTTTCCCTGATTGTTCTTACCACAGGTTTGCTTCTCTCTACAGTCTGCCGATGAATGACTTCTCTTCCTTTTCCGGCTTTGTACAGGAGGGGGCGGCTTTGTTCGGGGAGGGCCGACTTGGGGTCCCGACGGGGAACAGCATATCACTGGCTGAGGGCCTGATGATGCACACAGGGTAGTCAGTGACATTTGCTGTGATGTTAAAGAAGCCTTTTTTTTTTTTTTTTTTTTTAACTCATGGTGAGTTT
>OMLF01010596.1:21785-32539 GCA_900302615.1 Holocentrus rufus
TTGCTGTGATGTTAAAGAAGCCTTTTTTTTAAAAAAAAAAAAAAATCATGGTGATGTATTGGACACACAAACACACGTGCACACACAGTTGTTTCACTATATTGGTGAAATCCTCCACTGACTACATTCATTTACTAGTCCTAAACTTGCCCTTTGAAGCAGTCAGGATAGGCCAAAATGGCGTTGTTACAAAGATCTAAAATTCAAACTGGTTCACAGGGGATAGAAGTACAAAAAACACACAAATCCACACCTGTCCTCCTCTGAGGTGCAGCCTCCCTGCTCTGGGCAGCTCCTCTTGGGGAAACATAGCGCACCGACGTCTCCTCTAAGTACTTGTCAACAGGGTCTGGGCACACTGAGAGAAAACAGTTATGTCAAGGCAAATAGTATGGTGCATTTGAGCCAATTCCTTCATCACCATCCTCTCTTGTACAAACACAGGCTTTTGTCTCATTGCATGGTTTTGGCACCATGAGTCACCAAAGCCATGATGACATGCTGTAGCAACATGGACTTTGTACTTATAGATTCAATAACACAAGCGACAATTATATGTGATTACACCTATCGATTCTGATGCAAACAATGGTTTCCACTGAGCTAATTGATACGAATGTTACTTGGTGCCAGTTATTGAGATTGAGATGGTCTTGAATAAACAATTTTCTAGTTTGCAATGGTAGAACATGGCTATGAAGGAAAATTAGATTTAAGTATTTTGAGCTCATCAGGGTTTTTCCTGGCTTAAAGAGTGAGTCCACATCTGCTGCGCTGCTCTCTCTTTTAAACGCACAGGCATGTTGCCCTTCTGGCCAGACACAATCAGTGATGTCACAGCAGTTATTTTGCCATTGCCAGCTGCTGAAAAATACCTGCCATGACTGATTGGGTGTCCAGAAGTGCACCATGCCTGCGAGTTTCGACCCCTAGAGAGCAGTGCAGCAGAACTTTTCTGCTTTATGTTATTAAGTGCTGACTCACTCTTTAAAAATGAACTTTGGAGGTGGAGGTTGCACATCTGTATGTGAAAGTGTGTAGCGTATTTGATCAAACAAAACTCAAATATTTGAATGTGTGAACATTAAAATACCACATAATTTTTTTTCTGAATGTTTGAGCGCAGCCTTGTTTGTGGCTGCATAACTGCGCATGTGTAAGGTAAAACAATTAGAAAGGGAAATGCTAATGGGATTTTAAATTGTTTTATATCAGTAATGACAAAGTTGAGTGAAAAATCACGATCACCACTTTCTGAAAACTAAAGGCTCGCAAAATTTCATTGAAATGACTCTGGGCATAACACAGATAAATCAGCTGTGTTATATCACAATCAGCTGATAGTGCTGAGTGCTGTACTGGAATTTGGGCTCCTGTAACTGCTACTATTTATGATTGTTGTGCACTTTTACATAGTGTTCCAGTGTTGGTATAAAAATGCATCATTTTATTTGATGATCACAGGCGGTTCAGTTTGAAAAATCTGTGTCAGCCACAAGAGCATACTTGTGATTTGATTGATAAACTATCATACCAAGAAAATACACTCAATCATAGAGAGGATGTTTAAGTTTGATCAGCTGTCCATTAAAATTGGTTTATTTTAATTTGGGGTAATCTAAATTATTAGACTGGTGGTCTTCAAATTGACCAGGAAGGTGTAAATCCAGGAAGGAGTTTCACATATCAAGAGTTCCTGCGACTACACTTAACCCACTAATATACAAAAACTTGTTGCACTATAAAACTTTTGTGATTCCATTCTAAATCATAGGTATTTTGACCCAAATCCTTATCTTCATAATGCTGCTCTACTCACCAGCTTGTCGTTTCTTGAGCGTGACGTAGGGCAGCAGGTCATGGCGAGTGATGATCCTCAGCAGCTGCAGCACATGTCTGAAGTTGGTCTCGTCACAGCGGCCCTGGCGCTCAAGGGCCAGCAGGAAGTCTCTGCCGCTCCTGATGCCACCACGCTCGTACTCGTCGATTACGTCCACAAACAAGAAAGACAGCACCCGGACGTCCCGGTGTGTTAGCTGGGCTCCCACTATGTCGAACATGCGATGGAGTGAGTACAGCCCATGGGAGTTGTCCACCGCCTCCTCCGGCCACGGTTCAAAGCCTCCGGGCGAAGTTCTGCTGGACGAGCTCGAGGTGGAACAAGAGGCAGAGGCATTCCTGTTGGCCACCTCTCCGCTGGACGCCGCCACGCCTGATGATCCCGGCCCGTCTGTCAGAGATCTGTGGTGGAGAGGCTGCGCCGCGGCACTGCTCTGGTTAGAGTCCAGCTGGTTGGCGTGAATGTGAGGTCGGGCCTGCTGAGCGGAGGAGTTCTGGGCAAGTTGAGGAGGACTGACGTTTGCATTGGGGAGGGGAGGCTGCTGTGATGTCATCTCAGGGCCAGATGGAAATTAAGGGATGCTGAAATCCCTGCAGCTTCTGGAGTGTCCCACTACTCCAACAGTATACCTACACCTGTGAATAAAAGGGATGGTTAAAGGGATGGTTTGCCCTCTAAAACTAAATTTTGATCATCAACTACTCAGCTCCTTGACAGCAGAAAACTAAGAAAAAAAGAAAGGTTTCCATTTTCATACAACCAACATGGAGTTTCCGAGCACAACACTGGATCAACTTTTTTCCAAACAAATCAAGTAAATGGTGACCAGTTCTTTCCAGACCAATTAAAGTTAAAAATGTTGACAAAAGTATGGTAAAAGTAAATTAAGTGATTCCAGGCACAAAAGACAAGCTCAGACATTAAAGGTACTGTTAAAGTCCCCATCAAATTAAGAATGAAAAACCTATCAATTTAACTACATGGGAAAAACAGTGTAATTTTAATGCCGACCTGATGGTGAGGCATGGCATTAACAGAGATCCCAGCCAATAAAATACCATTTTTTGACATCTCTACCCTTCGCCTCTCATCAAATAAAACAGCCTCTCTCTCCATAATTGATATCCCATTGGTTTACACTTCTAAATTATGCCATCCCATCATAATCTCGTCATTTTCTGCTGAAAGATCCAGTTTCAACAGGAAACACTTTAATGTAATTCCTGATGTTGTCTTATATATGGAAGTAAGTTTCTGTTTCATGGGATCTTCAGGTTTGGAGACATCTGAGATGTGGACTGTGCAAAAGGGATGGCATCTCCATAGCACGAATATGTCTGTAATATTCTGTATGCTCTGATTTGACAGGGGAAGAATTTTATGTATCTATTTTTACACAATTATATGTATCTATTCTACAAAATAAGTTTGAAGAAAAAAGAAATATTTTGGAGAACAGAGACTTTGTATGTCTGATTCATCATAGCATTATACAATCTGGCTCAATTTAAAAGTGTATTATCATAATAACAAATTGGTGTTACTCTGTCATAATAGAAGGAATACAGGATTGCCATTGTCTTCACAATTTTATTTTTCATGTAATCAAAGTAAGAGATCTCAGCCACTTCCAGACATCTCTGTCAGGAACAAATGAAGTAATGAATAAATATTGGCAAACTTATGTGTCTGTTCTGTCCTCTTAGCCATGGACAAATGAATGAACTAGACTTAGAAAACTAAGCTAGCTAGCTGGTTAATGTAGCAATGCCAATGTTACTGTGCACATGCAACAACTTGTCATTAATGCTAGCTTGTAGTGTGTGCAGACCAGATCTGCTGATATTTACCTGTCTAACAGTATAGAACCAAAAGGCCAAACAGCTGTGTCAGATGCAGGAAACCATGTCTACTCCATTATGAAAATAAATGCAATCTACTACCCCTTTTCAACCAAACAGTTCCAGGGCCAAAGTTCCCGGGACTTGGAGGAAGATTCTGGGGGTAAAGCACGGACGCTTCACTCATTTGTGTTTCCACCACATTGAGAAGAGTAAACTTTATACACATAAAGAGGGTGTCTGGTTATTCTATGTGCAACTGACAACAGCTTAACAGTAAACACGGTCACAAAGTCAAAACTGCTGTTAACGTTCATGATTATTAACTATTGTGCCGACATGATGCTGCACTTGGATTTGGAGAAGAGATGCACAGGTTGAAGATGAGATTGAGGATGCTTGAAAAGTAAGAGTTGAAAATAGAAAACTGCTTAAATGTAGAGTAATGGAGATCAACTGTGACATGGTGTGTGCAGTTGCAAACGGAGATGAACACTGTTTTTCTCTGTAGCCTATAATTAGCTGAGTGGTATCTTTTAAAAATTTGTGGTGGTGGTTGCTCCTGTTGGCGGTAGTGATACTATCACACCACTTGCATCACATGTTTAACTAATCAGGAATGCTCATCTATAAAACTGCACCTCGATGGCACCCAGGAACTCAGGAAGCACTACCTGGGATGCAAAGTCATGAAGACTGGAAAAGGTGACACATAGCAGGAAAGGCATAAAATCACCCAGAAATCCTTTAGTTAGGTGCCCTATTTTGGAATCAAACGAGGTGGAAGTCACCTGAAGATGAGTAATTTATAGTACCTTGTTGGCAGGCACTGTGTTTGGAGGTCAGGAGCTCAAAATCTCCCCTGAATTGGTTCCTCTGAGGGAAGCAGAGATCAGAGTTTTTGGTTGCTCAAAAGATTCCTGTGTTCAGGGATAGTTTCTGCAGTGGCAAGCAGAATAACTGTTCACTGTCACTGTTGACCAACAGCTGAAGACCTCCAGTATGGCTACGAAGGTGTTCTACATTAGCTGAAGTTTTCTACGCATCCATGCCAGGGATGTAAACACATTGCTACTGATAGAAAATAAAGAATTTGGGATTTTACTGCTTGAGCAACATACTTTGAAATGAAATCAGCAGCCATTTTGCCATACCTTATCTAACCCCCCCCCCTCCCGGAGGGAAGCTTTGCCCCCTTGCTGAACTCAAGATGCAAGTAAATGCAGATGAATCGCAGCGACATCTTGAGCTCGCCCGGGCTACTATCAATATTAACGTAATGTTAGCTAAGTGGACACCAGTGTTTAGCTAAACAGTTAAACTACAGTGTTAACAGAGCAGCGTGCTGCTGACACAAGAACACAGCATGCAATCGCGAATTAGCTAGCTAGCTAACCAGCAGCTATTTATCCAGCAAGTGACAGATGACAGGCGTGTTTTCTATTGTAGTTAACCCATGTTAGTCAACTCAGTTTAGATATATAATCCCATTTAGCTCTTTTGCGCTATTTACTAATAAGAGGTAGCAGCGCAAATAATTTAGCTAATGCTAAGATAACATTAACACGGGTGTAGCTAATAAGCTAACATTAACCAGGTTGCTAAATTAACGACAGAAGCAAAATGTTCTTTTATTTGGTTGCTTAACAACCAGTTTTCGAATTGCCAGGTTTTTCGTTTTATGCCTATTTTGAGACTACCCAGCATTCGTTACACTAAACACATCAATCCACATCATTTGCGTTCTGGTCTGTTGTGATTCTGCTCGCTAGCCAACGTTAGCCGTCAGCTAAGCTAAGCCAAGTCAAGCTAAGTTGACTATCAAAAACAAGGGATGTTTCCTTGACTACGTTACCTTGGCTCCTTTTGATATTTCCAGAGATTTTTATACAATCAAACTTTGCTAGGTGCGTTTCCACTCTCTTTGTGTGCAGCGCCTGTTCTTCAAGGCCAGAAAATATGGTTTCATTTAATTATTTTGGTCCTTAGGTAGACACAGAGAGTAAATTAACATGCCCATTTTCGTTCTTCAGCTAAAATGAAAGAACTTCCAGGCCACACTACAGTTCACTTCCGGATGCTTAAAATCCTGCAGAGGGCAGTATAATCTCCTGCAGCGTGTTATTAGCCACAGACACTGACCATACCACGGGCAGAAACAAGGGATCCGGTAGGCTTATATCATAGATGTTATTATGCTCCAATAAAGTTGTTATTACAATTGACTATGAAGCATTTTTATGTAACCTTTGTTATTTCCAATCTCCTTTTTATGCGCAACCTCCAGTCCAACAGTGAGAATGAAGCCTGAGAATTCCAAACCTTACCCATATGTACCCACACAGATCACTTAAGCCATATAGAGTCATCACAGCAACTAGATGAAATAAGGAATCTTGAATTTAGCAATTTAAAAGTTCACATCACACAGCCCATACAGCCCATAATGAATCTCAGAATCACCCCCATCTCTCCCATGGAAGGCAACTGAAACATGTTGTAAAACAATTTCTCAAAAATTAGTGAGACACAAATTCACTTAACTTAACTAAATGTGACTTTTTTGTATCATTATAGCGTTTTTTTTAAACGTCCAGTCAAGTCAAGAGGCTGATTGGAACAGGTCTTGAGCGATTCGTTCAGAGGTAACAACCTCTTCAAATTTCTCTGTTGCCTCCTCACACTCTGTGTTCTTGCCTCTTCCGGGAATCTGGTAGAAATAACAGAAAATAAATAACATTAGCGTCACAAATTGTGTTTTCCATGGTTGTCCATGAATCATAGTTCTGAAAATCTTCAAAACCGGTGGCGAATGTTTTTAGAACATTGCAACGTCTGATTTAGGGGTGAACTTTTTTACAAATGCATATTTAGTTTAGTATTTTATTTATGTTTTTATTTATTTAATAATTTATTAATTTTTGACGTTATCATGATCAGTGTTGTAATGGCAAATAAAATGAGGGTGGATCTGCATCCATCATAAAGGAAACAACCAACAATTTATCATTACACCCGCGCGATTTCGGTCCCGTCCGTGTGTGTGTGTGTGTATGTGTGTGTGTGCAGCATAACTCAAACAGTTTTGATCCAATATGGACCCAACTAAGTTAAAGTATTAATGGTTAAAGGAACGTCTAATTTGATTTTGTCACAGCAGTTCAACGTCACAGGTTAAGGCAAAGTTTCAGCCCAATGCCAGGGAACATTTATGATGGTCATATCACTGAATTGGTAAGAGACAGCATATGGTTATTATTAAAGAGCTGGAGGAAGTGTCCGGGGAGAGGGAAGTTTGGGTGTCCCTGCTCAGACTGCTGCCCCCGCGACCCGGCCCCGGTTAAGCGGGAGAAAATGGATGGATAATTATGAAGTCATATTGGTCACATGACCTTTGACATTCAGTGACCTTGAAAGGTTGAACTGATGGATAAATTTGGCACTTATTATTGGTCTTACAGCAAACACTCATCTTGTTTCATCAAGACCCTGTACCTTATGCCAATTAAATGAAATGCACTGTGAATTTATGTTAAAGACATATGTCAGCGTTAAAATGTGGGTCATCACCCACAAATAGGCTACACTGTATAAGGCCTTATTTCTCAGTGCCAAACAAAATGTTGACTGAAATTACCTGGTTGCACACAGCTTTGCCGTATCGTACAAAAGTGGCAAAGTGCTCGCAGTTGAGATTGAAAAGATGGTAAAAGAATTCCTTCTCTAGAAGGGCATCACGGCGTCGTTTCATGTCCTCCGGTGCTGATGGTTTGCAAGCATGGCGGTTGTTGCTGATGCAGATATGGGAGCCCTCTGGGACATTCACATCAGCAATTTGCATCCTGCGGATCTTGGTCTTCCCAAGAAGAAGGTCCCCGCACAGGTTGAAGACTGTTTGCATGGATGTGCGCACATAGCGCATCAGATTTGACTCCTCTAACAGGGGCAGGAGAGATTACTTTCAGGGTGAGAGTCACTGGAGGATGAAAAATCCTTAACAATTTGCCTTTCAAATGTCAGCCCCCAAGAAAGAAAACACTTGTCTCTCAAGCTTTCATCTACAGTATATGTGACTGTAATAGCTATTCCCTGATAAAACCAAGATTGAACTGCAATACAGAGGTTATCAAAGTGGAGTCCCTCCTTGAGGGGGTTCCCTCCAAAATCAGCAAAGGTTTAACTTAACTGTTATTCATACTTCCCAATTAGTAAATGACAATGACACTTCTGACAACACATTTCTCATTGTTATCTCCCTATATTGTAAAGACAGTTCAATACAAAATCTATAACAACTAAAATCTACTTCTTCTATATGGATGTGACAAAATCTAAATCAATAGTATGATATGTTGAGGTTTTGGATATGAAAATGATTTAGTAGCTGAGGTAGTCTATATGACCCTTTTCATTTCATGTCAAATGACAACAAAATCAATCGGTAACACTTTTATTTGAAGTTGTGTTCATAAGACTGACACAACATCGTCACACAACTGTGACATGATAGCTGTTGTGAACATTGATCAATAGTTATATATGGTAAGTGTCATTCAGTCACAGCAAAGCTGACATGTTATGGCAGCTTAACAGCATAGATCATATGTTCACTTTGCAGGGAAAGCGACATAACTGACTTAATGACAACAGTTGTAAATATTCATTAATGTTCATGGCAGGTATGACATCATAGTGTTATGTCAGTCTTATGACCACAACTTCAGTGACCAAAGTTGAATTCAAAAGAATCAAATCTTAACAACTATGCATCTCATATCCTGTATGCATGCCTCACCTGCTACAGCAAAATGGAATACATATCCATCTTCATCATATACTCCCCAATGTGAGTATCCAATGGGGTAGGAGAATTCTATCAAGTCTCCAAACTTGGCAGTGGACACAATTTCATCGATCTGTGTACATTATAAAAACATGCACCACGGTAAACAATAACAAAAGAATGCATTGAAGAAGTGTCTCCACCCTGTTACACTTCACCAATCCAGTTTCAAAGCAGGTTCAGCCACATTACATTCAGGCTCAGTCTAGCACATTGTTTTTACATTATTTTTCTCCCACACAATGTTCAATCATGGAAAATTACTCTTCATGGTAAATAAAGGTGATTGTTGTCATAATGCAGTTTTTTTAATATACATTATATTTTAGAGGAAGCAAATACAATATTTAGTTGGCAATCTCACATTGTCATTGGCTGAACTGACACTGCTACATCAGCACATTCCAACTGATTTTACTCATTATGAACAAAGCATAAAATGTCTAACCATGCTGCAATAAGCAATCTACGTTCCTTAGAATTCACTAATTTCCTACAGATTTACAATGGGTGACTTATTACATTGCAAGCATATTACCATCTACAGCAGCTCACTTATAAAATTAGAAGTTGGTTAATCATACACACAAAATCATTCTTCTCTTTCAGACAAATCTCAACATTATTATTTCTGTGCAATTCAAAGCATTATTCAGCCCTGGTCTTTCTATTGTCCATTCTTACCTGCTCCTGATAATCCATAGTGGAGTACTGGCAAGTTGGTGTGTCTGTATTGCACATAAGGTAGTCCGCCCTATGGGGCGTGTTGAGTTAATCAGGTTTGCACTTATGGTGGTTTTAAATTACTGAAGGTGAAAGGAAAACACCTGATTGGACGACTAGCTCACACAGTAATTTCAAGATGCTTCATCATACAAGAATGACAACACATTAACAAACACATTTAACAAGTTTATGAAGACAGAAATCGAGATTTGCATTTGATCTGTTTTGCGCTTCATTAAAAATGTAAAAAAAAAAAAAGGAAAAAAAAAAGAAAAGATAAACTCATCATACTTTAGTAAATAACCACAATCATACAAGCATGGGAAGCTGTAATTAGTTATGAAAGTCTAACCAATCATAATGGGAGCTTTTATTAGCCTTGTTTGTCTCTACTTAGTATTAGCTGCCACAGCTTGCTCTGGTCAGATCAAATCAATCTTGATTCCTAAATGTTTTTTCATAATTTGTTTAAGAGTGTGGTGGCGCTCCCCTAGCACATTTCCACCCAGGTGGCTTGCATTCCTCTGTACGCAGAGGTCATTATTACTTGTAGTTGCCAAACTGTATGGCGTTTCTACCACTGACACAGCGGAAAGCGGCAGGCTGCACCTCCCAGTACTGGATAGGGTTGCTGAAGAGACTGATGCCGTTGTAGAAAGTCTTCTTGGTGCCGAAGGACCGGGGGCAGAAGTCATTCAAACCCACACTGCTGATGTTGTTGGAGTGGAGGTAGACCACCTGTTGGGAGAAAAAACCAAAGGAGGTGCAAGCACCGATGAAAACTAATGTAACATGACATTTTAGCTGTGCTAAAATTTTCAGATCACCTTTGGATTTAAGTAAATATATATATAGCATTAAAGGAATACTCCAGTGCTTTGGGCAAAATACTCCATTGCCAACTTACCCAGACTGAGACATGATGTTCGATATCATTTTCACTTCTACTCACTTCATCCACTAGTTCGGTTCCTTTGGGTCGAATTTTGTGTTAGCTTAGCATAAAGACTTGCGAGCTAGGCTAATGACTCATGTAGACTTCAAGTCTACACGAGTCACTTTATGCTAAGCTAACACAAAATTCTACCTATAGGAACCGAACCAGTGGACGTACAGAGGTGAAAGTGATATCAAACATCATGTCTCAGTCTGGGTAAGTCGGCAAAAGGGTACATTGCCCAAAACTTTGGAGTATTCCTTTAATAGCAACACATAGAGCCACCTGAAATACCTGTTAAGCACAGGCAAGAGTGAGCCTTTATCAAAGAGCTCTAGCTGTGTAAACAGTGGGGTTTCCCCGCCTTGTCAGCTCTTTAGTATCAATCACTGCTCTGTGTTGGCGTAGGCTGTACACCCCCTTTCCTCCTCACCTGCAGGTGCTTCATCTCTGGCAGACCAGCGGGCACGCGGGAAAGCAGGTTGTTGTCCAAGTGAAGCTCACGGAGACTGGACACGTAAAACATGCTGCCATCCTCAATGTGGCGGATCTTGTTGTAGCTGAGGC
>OMLF01010599.1:0-20363 GCA_900302615.1 Holocentrus rufus
AACATTGTGAGATTACACTCACACACACACACACACACACACACACACACACACACACACACACATATCTATCTATCAATCTATCTATATAAAATTATTATTTATTATTATTATTTATTTATTTATTTTGCTCATTTTTGCTCACGTCTAAACATCATGTCAAATACTTCTCACCACCAGAGGGACAGTGGGAAGTGGGCAAATCTGGGATTTCAACTTTAATACACAAAATGTATCACTTCCTGTGCACCAAAAAAATTTCCCGTGACTGGCCATGTGGGACCCACCCATGGCACCACCAGGGCTGGAATGGGCAAAACCTGACTGCGGTCTCATGCAGCACTGATGGGTGGGTCCCTCTTTGTGCCCTACCAATTGTTTAGACTCAAAGAATGGTAATATTTTCTAATGAAACATTTCACACAGACCATCATGATTAACCCACACATGATTGTAATGGAAAACCAAAGGGTGCCCAGCATGGGTGCAGCACTATTATTGTGCAATACAGACAGACTTCCATGTGGGCATGTGAGAAATCAATATATCAGATTTCTGTCAATGGAAAATACCATTTGCTGAAACAGGCAGGACTTCTAGTGTACTTCCTGCTGTAACTCAAGATTAATCACTTCCTGGGCTTGACAGAGGGGGTGTTCCCCAGATAGCCAATGAAGATGCCTAGTGAAGTCATTCATGATATGATAATGTAGTAATAGTGCACTGAGTCAATATTGAATTGCAGCATAGCTCTGACTGTAAAGCTGGGTCACGGGGCCATGCACTGTTATCTCCATTCATATAAGTGTTGTATATGGGGTGAAGGGATGATGTAATGTGGGCCCTGGGGTGACTCAGTGGTTAGAGATATGGCTTTGTAGCTCGAAGGTCATGGGCTTGATCCCCCAACAGTCACTGTGTCCTTCAAAAGTCATGTGCCCTGAAGCAAAGCCATGTGTCCTTGTCAAAGTGTCCCTGATCAAAACACTAAATCCTTTCCAATCTTGTGATGAACTGTCGGCCTGCATATCTTAAATGATGAATGTACAGACAGGTCACAAATTAAAGAAAATAAACAACATAGCAAGTAAAGTGTTGGGCCACCATGAACTGCTAGAAAAGCATCAGTGCAATTTGGCATAGATTCTCCAACTCTGTGAACTCTACTGGAGGGACGATCACCATTCTTCCAAAAGATATTCCCTCATTTGGTGTTTTGATGATGCCGGTGGGGAGCTCTGTCTAACATGTCCATTTAAAATCTCCCAAAGGTGTTCAACTGGGTTGAGATCTGGTGACTGTAAGGGCCAGAGCATCTGATTTACATCATTTTCATCCTCATCAAACCATTCAGTGAGGCCTCGTGCCCTGTGGATGGGGACGTTGACATTCTGGACACGACTACTCCCATGAGAATAGAAATATTTCATAATAGGATAAAGGTAGTCGCTTAGAATAACTTTGTATTGATTTGCAGTGAACCTTTCCTCTAAAGGGACAAGTGGCCCCAAAACAATGCCACCATAGTATAATAGAGCCAGTGGACTTCCTCACCGTAGGGATGCAGAATACAGGCCTGCAGGGCCCCCCTGGTGTTTGCCACACATGCACTCACCCACATGTGAAGAATATGGTGCGGGACATCTCATTTGAACTCTCAAATGTATTTGTCTTTATGATGAGGGGTTAATGCACTGCAGCCCCACCACAATATCCCTCTCTACATACAGAATCCTTTGGAAGAATGGTGTTCATCCCTCCAGGAGAGTTCAAAGACTTGGAGAATCTATGTAGCTATCTATCTATGGTGATCTAACACCTTACTTAGACACTTGATGTCGGTTTTTCCTTTGTCACTTGTCTGTATATCCTGATGAATGTATATATGTATGTTTATGACAACACTTAAAAATTCTTTCCTCTTTCAAGTTCAAGTTCAAGTTCATATTTATTTAGAGCCCAAAATCACTGTACACAGTCTCAAAAGGGCTTTACAGGCCCACAGTTTACAAGAAACAGAATAGGACGACACCCCCTGACTTAACCCTCATATCGGGCAAGAAAAAACTCCCCAAAAAACCCACAGTAAGGGAAAAAGGGAAGAAATCTTGGGAAGGACCATGGAGAGAGGGGGCCCCTTCCTGGCCACCCAGGAGTGCAACAGGTGCCGACCAAGTGGGCGATTATACAAAAGCATTTCACTTAATTAACTATCTTCAACAAGTCACGTTTTCAAGAAGTAGTAGAAGTTTTTTTTTTGTCCATTTACACTGCTAGTAACTATAAAATGTGACCTGTAACCATGGCTCTTTTGACCTGAAGGTTTCCTCAAACAAGATGTCCTCTCAAAGTCTTCTAATCACAGCAGACACAGTTCAAACCAACACAAAGGAACAGTGTAAGCACAATTTAGTTCAGGTTTTTCTCTGTACAAGTCCACACCCATGCCGTGATAACAGCTTGGCTCTTCCTTGATGACAAGTCTGTGCATGTATTGAGTTTCTCCACTCCATGACTCCAAGAAACCAAAAGTATTGCTACTTTGTAAAAAGTGAACAATGCTTCAGTATCCGCTCACGCATCAAAGGCATTTTACTGAATGAAAGCTTTTTCCTTTCACAAAACATGATGTGCAGTGCAGTGCAGCACAAACTGTAGTTTTGAATTTTCTGGTAAAATCTTCATTGTGTTTTCCACATCTAAGAGTCCATAAAATAGTTCTGTCTGGCCATGGCGATGTTTTGCACAATCACCCTACCTAACATACAGAATCACTATGAAACTTTAACAAAGCCTATTGTACAAACCTTATCAATTAATACTCCACTAGCTCAATGAATTCATTGACTTACACCATGCTCATGAATGAAAATAAAAATGTATCCACTGTTCCTGGGACTTTCCTCTCACACAAAGTGTCGGTTCTCAACTTGTTCACTGGTATGAGGTTACTCTAAGGGCTTCTTTATTCTCATAAATAACGAATTCCCATTCCTCCATAGGTAGTATGCACAACCTACTAAAAGGCCCCCTGAACAATAGACAATGAAGAAAAGAGTCAGGAGGCGAAGAATGCAGTTGATTGTATCTTCAATCTGTCGCCATTTCAGTCTGACTGAACTGACTGCATTCTGCCTTTTGACTCATTTTTTAATTGTTCTTTTCAGACAAAAAGCACTTTGGTAACAAGCAAACTCAAGTCACAAATTCAAATCTCTGAACAACATTTTACTTCCGAACAACTGGAGGCACTGTCACTGTGTTTATTCCAGTTTCCAATATAAATAATGTACAAAACAGAAATACTCTACAGGCATGAAATATTTACATTATAGTGGCAAAAATAGAAAATCAATCATTACAAAAAGTGCTTTTCAAGAATTAACTTTTAAAAATATTTCCATTTACATCTGTAATTTGGAGTGCAATATGGTTCAAAAGAGGTGTCTGTTCCAACCAGCCAGAGAGGCACTGCTATAGTTAGGATGTTGGCACTTCCACCCAAGGTTGCAGATGCTCTTTAGTAGATAGGCACGGTTCCATTCGGAGAGCTAGCATTGACAAGGAATGAGAAGAAAACAGTTTAGCTGGAGCTGTATTCACTCATCAAAGCAAAAGAGGAACAGCGGCACATCATTCATGCTTTTTTGGCTTCATTCTTAATATCAGGCCTAGCTCATTTTCACAGATATGCATTTATCTTAGCCGTATTCTGAGAGGTAAAAACAATAACGGTTCTTTTGGTTTAATGGTAATAGGCAGAAATTGATGGATACCTTAAGGAAGCAGTCAATCTAAAGATTTTGGAATTGTAATAACTCCGGCTTCAGGTCTTCTCTGGTGTCATATGAGCTATGGTTTATCAAAAAGGAATATGTGTCAGAATTATGATGTTATGTTAATGTGTTATTCTATTAGTTGATTGCATGCCAGTTTCTCGTTGTGTTGTGTTTTTGAGTAGCATTCTGAAACGCAGTTAGTTCATCTGTGCCATCTTGAGTGTTATGACTTCATGTGAATGAAGACGTTTTAATTTGACTGAGTGTAACAGGTAAAGTTCATATTTGTTTACAGAGATAAATGTTTAAGGAAAGTGAATTGGAGGTTCTTTTGTCTATCGTAGTTAGAACTGAATTTAAAAAAAAAAATAGCTTGCTTTTATAAAAAACAAAAAGCTGTTTTATCTGCAACGTTTACTACCTTGATATCTGTCTTTTGAGAATCACAGCTATTTGCCGCAAAAATTGAAGCTTTTATCTGCAAGGTTAATTGCTTTGGCATCTGTCCTTTGGATTTGACAATGTATGAATGTCCAGCAAACAGTTATCAGGTAATTCGTCATTGTTTGTGCATGGTTGTGCCTGAGACAAATTCCTGTACAATTATTATACTTGATGATTAAAGTGATCCTGATTCATTCCAGCCCCAAGGGAATTCTCTTTTTCCTGGTGCTGATGTCTATGTCAGTGCTGGTCTTGTTAAAGGATTTCCTCCTGACTTCCCTCATTCCTCAGCAGAAGGCAGGAAACACAGACATGTAGATTTCCCTATGCAGAAGAATTAAAAAGCAGCGTAGAAATGGAAACTGCAGCAGAGTTAGTTACGAGCAAGTTCAAAGTCAACGGATATGTTAGATGCCTTAAGTTACTGTAAGCTATGTTTGCTCATAAAATAGAAATAATGTTTACCAATACTTTAGTCATTACCATGAATTTAGGGTATGAACATATAAATGGCATGTCAAGCTGCAAAAGGTGGAAAAGGCAGTATATGCAAACCTAAAGGCAAAAGACTTTGATGAAAAGCATAATCAGCTGCAAGCCAAAAAAAGTTCAGCAAAGAAGGTGTAACAGAATATTGGTTCTTACCCTTTCCTTTTCAGAAGAAAATGGTGCAAAAAGAACACCAATATGAGTACAACTGTAAAGCACAACAATAAAAAAATTAGTATTTGTTTTTTGACAGAAATGTACTGATCATATGTGAATTTAAAACACAAAGAAATATGTTACCCAGTGCAGTGCCAATCACGCTGGCAATAACAGGTGCCAATCCTGAAAGACACATTTAGTTAGGTTCAAAGCAAAAGTCAGCCTTATATTTCTATTATTGGGGCTGAGCTCACCAGTGTTCTTTTTAACGGCATCTCCATCCTTCCCTGCAAGCATACAACAGTTGTATTAGTGCGATAACATCTATGTAAACTATCTAAATGGCTGTGGACAACGGGACTGTTTCAGCCTGTATCAGAAAACACTGTCAGTGCATACCAGAAGATCTGCCATCAACTCAGGACTTCCTGTGTTGGATTCCATGGGTTTGGCAAAAACAAGGGTTCAATGATTCCTAAAATGGCATTCTGTTGTTTTAATATTCCAGTTGAAATTTAATTTATTAAATTTCTTATTTCAAAAAAAATAAAAATAAAAAAGTATTCAATGGGGGGCTCCAAAATTGAGCCCCCAAAATGGAAATGAACTCTACTTCAAACAAATCTGAAGATACATTTAAAAAAACACGTTTTCTCAAGTCTGTAAGGGAGAGCGTGTTAAACAAGAGTTCTATACAGCCAATAGATTACAACCACATATTTACATTTGCAAATACTGAAATGTAAAAGGGCAATACAAGGACATAATTACAGAGTTGATAGGGTTAAATTTGGAGCAACAAATGTTCCATCAACATTTTATGAAAGGAAATTGCAACTAAATAACTATGAATGTCATTCAGGATGTTATGATATCTGAGGATTGGCTGGCCTATTTGACTATTCAGGGCCAGCTGGTCCACACTGGTACAGTAATGCATTTGATCTCTTTCCAAGTGTAACAAAGGAACCATTAAATTTCCACTGCAGTGTTTTCCATAATATCCACACCATTACTCTCCTGATGGGGTCAGTTTCAAAGAATTGTGGTAAATCTAGTGTTAAATCCATTTCAGTGAGGACTTCTATTGAAATGTCTTAGTCTAGATCTGGAATTATTACATCCATATTAAATCCATTTTTATTTCCACATAATTTTAAGCCTTTCCAGTCCCGCCACCACCTTACACACTACTGCTGTTGGGTGAAAGCCTCATATCTCCAAAATATCGCCAAGATTTCAAACTCCAACAAAAACAGCTTTGTTTTTAGCTCAATGTCCATACATTATTGAGTTCATCTAACTCCAAAATTGGAGTTAGGAGGTTCTCATCCAACAGCAGCACCGCAAAATTATTTCTCCCCTCCACTGAAATAAGTGAAAGCAAGTAAAATAAATATTTGACTAACTAGAAATGAAACACTCTTCTGCCTCATGGATATATTCAAACTCGTGTCCCCTGAGGGTCGCCCGGGAGGCAGTTGCTCACAGGAGGTAAAAATCCATGAAAAAGTGAAAGAGTATTATTAAAATCTATCTCAGTTTATCACCAACTTATTCTGCTCCCTGCTGTTTTGGATGGATACAAAAAACATTTAAACAAAGTCATGATTGCTCTTTGGTGACATCTTTCTATACCTCGACCTGGAGGTGAAGCAGTTGATGTTGCCTTGGTTGTGGTAATTTTATCCTCGGTTGTCAAAATGTCTCTGCCACCTATGAAGAGAATGATTCTTAATTGCTCTGGCATCTGGACAAGATAAATGTGCCTGCCTAGTCAAGTCTAGAAGCCATTTCTGAGAAGCATGCGACATGCATGTACATCATCTATTCATGCGAAAAGTGCTGCACCCAAAAGACGTTTTCAAATAATGCTGAGAAACTGAATAAAATCATGACGGTTGTGTTTTTCTTTTTCTTTCTGTACCTCGTACTGGGGTTGGAGCAGCTGATGTTGCACTGGTTGTGATAATTGTATCTTTGTAAGTTGTGGATGTGAAGACCTCTGTTGCCAAAATATTTGTGCCACCTATAAAGAAAAGTTTTCTTAATTTATTAGATTTCTTGTTCTGCGGGTGTTTACTGCATAGTAAAAATATATTATCAAAAGTATCTCATATTTTATGCACTATAATTCCTTGTAAAAAAAAAAAAATCTGTTTGT
Organism: Holocentrus rufus; assembly: GCA_900302615.1. Classification (NCBI taxonomy): domain Eukaryota; kingdom Metazoa; phylum Chordata; class Actinopteri; order Holocentriformes; family Holocentridae; genus Holocentrus; species Holocentrus rufus. Next base: position 7,036 of record OMLF01010599.1, read on the forward strand.
TGAGAAATGTTTATACCTTCTACTGTTGGCGGAGTGGTTGATGTTGCCCAGGTTGGGTTAATTTTGTCATGTGTTGTCAAATCTGTTGTCAAAATATCTGTGCCATGTGCTTTATTTTTCAAAGCTTTGGGACAGGAGAAATAACAAAGTTCATACTACATGACATTATCCATTCATGCAGCATTTACTGTACAGAAAGAAAAATGCATGAGTAACATCCTTGCTCAGTATGCTCCGTGACATGTACAAATCAGTAATTATAGTACAAGATGACAAAGACAATCATGTTGTCAGATCTGATGCACATCAGCCATGGCTTGCAATGTGCAACCGTCCTCACATTCATAAGAAACTTTGTTTGCTTTGAGGCAAAATGAAAATGAAAATACAATCAACAATTTCCTAAATATCCTTTAGGGACCGCACCCATCTTATTTTGACTTCTTGTCAACAGTCGTGCTCATATCTGTCTGTCACAAATATTGGTTGCATCAGTGTGTACAGATAACATTTGGTAGCTCAGAAGTCAAGGTTATCTTATCTCAATTCACTCCCATTGATGTTGAAAAAAAAAAAATGCTTCATGAAACTTGAAAGTTGCTACACATAGGTAATTCTATCTTATGAATACTTGGCTGGCATGTAGTTTTGAAAAATATTGTTTTACTCTATTAATTAATCACTTAAAATTTACATATTAACACGAAATGTGTTCTGTGTTCAAAGCTCAGCCAATCACTGACCTCCACTGTACTTGGGTTCAACCCTCTAAGCTGTCAATCACATCCACTCAACAAAGCCAAAGAGCCATTGTGCAGAATTTGAACCTGCCTGGAAAAACTGTTCCTTTCAAGCGCACAAATTTAATGATTTTATGATAATTTTAGTACATGCTGGAACTAATTATCTATGTGCTGTACCTTTCAAGTTTTTCCACAGTCTTCAAAATGAATGGGAATGACTTCTAAGCTACCAAAACTCTGGAGACATATACTCTATGCAACAAATTTGTGACCGACATACAACCACAGCTGTTGACTAGAAGTGAAAATAGAACTGTCCTTTAAAAGTTGGTCTTTGGTCAGTTTACTGTAATGACATAGAGGGCAGCTCGAGCGTGTCAGTTAGCAGCCTGTGACACAAAGTGGGTGCTGACAGGTAGAGTGAAAAAGATCTGGTGCAAAGAGAATCCTGAAGATTGACTGCTTCCCAGAAGGGCTGCAAGAATAAGCAGAGGATCTGAGGTGATGTACAAAGCAAGCATGCCAGCAGTGTGTTCAGTACAAGCCTCAGTGTCACCATAGCAACACCAATGTGCAATGTATTCTTTTGGATACATTATGGTATAAACACAGTTGATTTGGGTACTTGCAGGGTACAGCCAACTTGAAAGTGATCCGACCAGCCTATTAAGCACTGCAAAGTTCCTCACTTAAAACAAACACTGCATGCAGGAGCTGAGATGACTACCATCATGACAGGCTAGCAAAATTTTTAAATGCATGGTTTTAATTTGGTCCGCTGATGATCTAAAAATAGCCTGTCTGAAGTGTAATGTATGCATGTAGGATAAGTGTACACCTTGCTAGTTGTTTCCCCTGCTTTTTTCCAACTGGTCTTGGTTCTTACTGGTATATGCCAGTATACTGTGCAATAACACCTCAAGCACATGCAGTACACTTTGTGCACTTACCTTCACACTCAGGAGGCGGTAGGCTGTATTCACCAGTTTCTGTGCACGTAATAGCACTGTTGCCAGTCAGGGTGTATCCTTCATCACAGAAGAACGTTATGATCGCTCCATATTCTGGTTCTTCCTTGGATTCCCATGAGCTTCTGCCATGTTTAACTTCACCAGGAGGAGCACAAGTTGCAACTGAAAAATCAAATGGCAGGTATTTTATAGCAAGAGAAAAATCTAATCCCTGACATTTTCATATAAATGAAATGAAAAGAGTTTTTCTACTTTTTCAACAGTTTAGACAGCAGAATAGTAAATCAAACTACACACAGTTCTTGAGAGAGATTACAAATTTGGTGTCTGGGAGGTCCTTGCAGGGAAAAATCCCTGGCACACAGAAAGTGATGCATTTTAATTTGCCGGCGGCAGCAACAGTTGATTTGCATGAAAGAGCTGGACAGCTAATATGAGCAGCGATGGCCGCCAAGTCTAAACTGACAAAGACAAGAGTGCCACCTACGAAAAAAACCCTCAAACTTCACCAACAGAAAATCCAAGAAGGAAAAAGACATTGCAGCACAATAGCAGACACATGTGTGCAGTGCAAAAACACCACAGCATTGAACACTTAGCCCAAAAAAAGTCACCACAAGAACAGAAGAATCTTGCTGATTACCACTTTAAGCACTCCATCTGACCACCATAACAATCTGGGACCAGTGAAGCAACACTGTTCAAAAAGATGTTGTGATCAGGGCCTCAGTGACAGGAAACAAAAGTCACACTGCTGCAAGATCTGTCCCTTCACATTGGCTGTCATCTTACCTCCTGAACAGTCGAGGCGGTGCAGCTTTTTCGCTGATAACGTGTGTTGCAATAACACATCAAACTCTTTATTACTCAAATATGAAAAGAGAGGGAAATTTACCTTCGCATTTGGCTCTCCCGATCCAGCCTGTGGCAAGGCAGTTTTTGTAGGCTGTCCCACTAAGCAGGTAGCTATGGACAGAGGAAGGAGCATACAACTGAATTGAATGTAATTTTCAGACCTAAAATTCCTGACACAGAATTTCCTGCTATTTCTACATTCCAAAAGTTGAGTCAAGACTTTTGCAGACACATCAAGAAGTCTCTTCCAAAAGCTGGACACTTAAAAGCCAAGTTTCTAATCAGTGTTTTCATTAAGCAATAGTTTCTGGCACAGCTCAGTGGATCATATCTTAATACCAATTCCACCACAAAAATCCACCTTGAGGAAACGCCCTAATTTCATTTTCCAGCAACAAGTGTAGATTGTGTGTTAGAGAGTTAGCAGCAAGGCAAAAAAAGCTTACTAGGGTGTAAAAAATAAAAATAAAAAAATGATATGACTATGTATGTCTCAGTGGAGCTCTTGCATGACACCACTTGCTTCTCTGAATTCAAGACAGAGCCATTCATTTTCATACAGCAATCATACAGCAATTGCTAAAATCAAATAGCAATGGGAGGTCCAAAACAGGAGAATTACAAATGTAAATTCAAGCTTGGAATTTATCTTTCAATACTCACCCTTTATCACAAATGACTCGTATTGCATCACCAAACAGGGTACCTTCACTCATGTCAAAGCTCATATGTGGCTGTGGCCTAGGGGGGCCACAGTCTTTCCCTGTAATGTACAAACAAACAAACTCAACAACGCAGCACTGCTCTCCCACTTATCCCCTGACTGTCAGCCTTAAGCTGTGGTCAAATATGCAGGTGTGAATGTGATGCTGAATGTGATGAAAGTAAATTCCATTGGATGGGACTCACGTTTGCAGATGAGAATTGGTTCTGTCCACTGCTCACCAACACAGGTTGCAATCCCGCTTCCTTCTTGCCAAATGTATCCATTAGCACACTCAAAATTGATTTCAGATCCCTCTGGAAATTCATTCTTCAGAAGCGCATCATTGGTTAAGACAGCGTGTGGCCTCGGTTGAGGTTTAGGACAGTTGTTAGCTGGAGGAATGAAGAGACAGGCAACATCCCATTTTTGTGTTTTTCTTCAAAATCAACAATTAAAAGTCCACCACAATGTGTACAGTAAATGAAAGCCTGAAATGCAACAAATTATAAGGAGGAACGGGGGCATAAATTAGGGTAATATTAGATCAACTATTTGGTCATTTACAAACAGTGAGATGACATCATGTACTAATGTAAACTCAGGTTATGGTGACCTTATGGTATTTTATGGTATTGTTTTATATCGCTAAATATGTCTATCATTCCTATTGAAATTTACTGTGTCTGGCAATCAGTGGTGAGTTTATAGTGACTTTGATTATTTATTTATTTATTTATTTATTTAGAACCATCTGCTGTGGTATCGCGAATGGATATCCTATGGCATAATTTTAAAGTAACGTTTGCTGCATGATATTCATGTTCTACATGCTATAGCACGCTGTCTCACTAAAATGCATTAAGGCAAGACTAACTCTTTTTCCTTAGGCTTGACAGGAAAAAAATAAACAGCGTGGCGTGTTCACGGTTGAACTCTCATGTGACTTGCAAACTGAAAAATATTATTATCGCGCTGACCAAGGCTACAAGGTTGACATTATACTGACCTGCTCCACTTACAACAAAGAGGTATAACAACAGCAGAGACTTGACCCTTCGCCATCCACAGGTAGCCAGTAAAACCTCCATGCTGGGACTGCAAGAGCACGCAGTTTTATGCCGATCCAGTTTTTAATTCCAGTTCACTGTCCTCACAGTTTAACAGTAGAGCGGCGAAGAGGGTGCGTCCACCGGCTGTGTCTGTTACACTGATGGTCCTCCTTTTATGTACCTCTACCAACTCGGGCTATAGCTGTCATAGCTGTCAAGCCACCCCCAATATTCTGAATAATACCGGAAGTTTGGCGATTTCGCTTTCAACACAAAAGAAAAAAACTTTTCAGAGAGAAAAAAAAATAAGTTAACATGTGAATGTTTACATGATTATAGGTACGCATATATCTTTAATACAGTACAGAGCCAGGACAAGGTAGTTTGAAACAAAGAAACAAAAACTCTTGCACACCTGATCCAATTAAGGAACAGACACTATCAGTAGGTCTGTTTCAACCAATCAGAGTTAAGCCCTTGATTGGATCAAGTAAGCAAGAGAAGAGCTGGAACCAAAATTTGCAGGACATACAGGACATTCTAGACACCCTAATCTTTTTAAAATAATAATCATCATTATTTTTAGGAGGGGTGTCATCAACAGCTTTATCCGTAATTATGTTGGATTTTAGGGATTTTATTTTCATAGATAGGAGCGGAAGTTCTGTCTAACTGGTCCAGCCCAGCTAACCGAGAGCGAGACGACAGAAATGTAATTTCTATGGAATAGACCTGACACTGCCAAAGTTTTTCGACTTAGACGAAATCAAAGCGACGGCTATGGAATAGTATATGGGACTATTTTTAGGACTTCTTTTGATACGTAGTGCATGATGACTCACTCAAGTCTTGCCACAGATCGATCCCAGCCCCTCGTGCGAAGCGGAGATGTCTGCAAAACTGTTACCATGGAAAAAAGGGATAAGAGGGGAACTTCGTGGGTGCGCCCTCCAAAAATGGAGGAGGTTACAGTAAAGGGTGTTCCCTCACCCAGACTCAAAAGTGAAAGGCAATTTAAAAGAATGTAGACTTCTATCCTATCCTATTCTATTCTTTGTATTGACCCACCGCTTAAAGAAATGTCTGCATGCTTCATACTCGTAAGCTATGAAGGAAATTAAATTTGATGTGTAGCCCAAGTGTCATCTGAATCCTGTATAACACTATATGCTGAGAAAGTATGTCATTCGAAAGTGAGCAAATGGAACATTAATGTTTTGTAGTAAACCTGGGTGTCCCAGGAAGTGGTTACACCAGTGACGTAGGACGCTCGCTGAGATGTTTGTCATACCACTTTCCACAACACTGAAGAGCCTGAGTCACTTTCTGAGGTTTGGGGTTATTGTCATGGATACATTCCATAGTTTGCTCTAACAAGGGGGCTGAGCCTTCCTGCTTCACAAAGACTCTGGGGCTAAATTCCTAGACGTTCACTCCAGCTCCCACTTTAAACCACAGGAGTTTGTTGACTTCTTCTTCCACCACTTAGTGTTGCCTGTGAAACCTGGCACAGGGGAGGGCTGAAGGAAAAAACAAAAACAAAAAAAAACGACGTATCTGGAGTCGGAGTCGTATCTGTGCTCATGCAGATGTGATTTTGCACTGGAGAGAAACAAAGGGCAGATAAGAATTTTTTTTTTCCTGGTTATCTCATGGGAAATGTTGGGATATGAAAAGGGGTTGGATTGGGTGTAACTGAGCCTCAGTTCGACTAATGGAGGAAAAGGCTGCAGACTACTTGAAATAACACAAACCCAATAAAATTTGAATTGTAAAAAATGTGTTGTCTACTGAATGCCCTTTTAAGGAGTTCACAAAATTAGTATGGATGGGCAGTGTCGCCTGGTTCAGACAATTGCTTGCTCCCATTCAAAACCCTACACAGATCTGCTGTGGTTCAGTCTGCTTTCCTTATCTGTCCCAACAGGCTGTCAGTGTCAGCGATTAAGTCACCTCCCTTCTTAACGCTGAACCAAACATGCTTTCCACTTGAAGGATTGAGACACCTCCCTTCTTAGTAACATCTAACCAAACACACTGCGTGCATGAACCTTCACGTCACCTCCCCTGTCTAACAGCCAGTCCAGAAGAATGCACCGATTCTTCCGGCTGCCAGCCAAAAGTTAATATCAGCCTGCTGTGGCATGCCTCACCTGCCTTTCTCATGCCCAGGAATTCCAGTGAAAAGCTGAAGCAGTATGAGAACTTTTATCCCACACATACTTACACATGCTGAGAAGAGCTGTCACAGTATGAAGGGTCGCACCTGATATTCCACTTTCCAAAAACAAGTGATTATTCTATTCACAAAAGCATCATTGCTTAAAGGTCAAGGGACCTAAGATGAATAATAACATTAATAGTAACCAATTTATTATCCTGTGTTACCCTCCCTTGAAAGTAAGCTTAATAATAAGGAATACGCAATCAAGTAAGCATAATAATTTCTTAAGCTCAAGTTCAAGCACTTAATCATTGTTAGAGTCTCAAAGGGCTTTACAGACCCAAAGTTTAAGGAGAACAAAAACCAAAAACGACACCCCCTTGGCGTAAACCGTCATAGTGGGCAAGAAACCCCCCCAAAAAACACACAGATGCCCGGAATCCTGGGAGGGATCACTGACAGAGGAAAGCCCCTTCCAGGCCAGCCAGGCGTACAGTGCAATTATTTGCTCAAATGAAGTGCAGTCAATTCATCACAACAGATCACTCATAAACATTCTTATCAGTTCAGTCCATTTCAGTTCAGCAACTTTATTGTCCCCGAAGGGAAATTCATTTTGTAGCCATGTGTAAACACAAAACAAGCATAGCAACATACAGGACACACAGTGCACATTACCCACCAGACACATTATATTCAGCTGAGGGTAAAAGTGAGTATTTGAGTTTAATAAACTCTAAGTTTATTGAACTAATCAGCATTCAATAAACTCTAATGCTAATTTAAGCTGAATTTATTATATGGGGTGGGTCACGTGCACTGTGTATACATTATGGTGTGTGTCTTGTATATTGCTATGCTTGTTATGTTTTGAATAAATATGTTTGAATAAGACATATAGTCTTATAACAAAAGAAAACATAGAGGAAATGTTAAATCAACTTCGCGCAAATGACCTAGTGAGGGATGACAATGCAGACAGCTTTTCCACAATCAAGCTGATGCCTTATTCCAGCCATTCATTATGGACAAAACTGCATTGTAGGTCTGTGACATCTAGTGGTGAAAATAGGAACTGCATTAAAACACAACCTTTGAAGAGCAGTAAGAGGCAGAGATAGCGCAGTAATTATAATGTTGGACTCAAGTGGTGTTGCTGTTCATCTTGTGCATTTTATAATTCACTGCTGTGCCTACCTGCTTGTGCAGACTGAGCAGATATCAAAAGGAAATAATGGTATATGTATTATGTAGACCACTTGCTGGCATGCAAAACAGAACAATGTGATGCAAAACAAAACAGGTCATGTCACTCTTCAGAGAGAATACTTCATGCAAACTCTGGCTTCATGACTGACTTCTCTCTCTGCCATTACCGATAACAACTGCACCAACTGGAAGCAAACTGTTTTATGGCCTGTGTGTCTAATGTGCTGACTCATGTCTCATAATACACATATGAACTTGAAGTAATGATTATGGATATTAATTATTGAGATCATTAGCTTCTGAGTACATCTGTGCTGGGACGAAGATGCACCCTCAGGCAAAAAGCTTATGGTTGCATTTACACAGCAGCAGAAAATATGCTCTTCATGCCAAATGTGGCCCACATCTGACCTCTTTTCTGCATTAAACAGCAGGATTTGGTCATTTTCCCATGAAAAAGGCAATAAAGACATCCTTGCTGAGTTATATAAATCGGATTTTTATGTTTATGGGTAAAGGCAGCTTTCCTTCTTTATTGCTTCCTTGCTGAGGCACATATTTATTCCAAAAAGCTGCCAACATCGAGAGAATCTGAAATGTTTTCATCAATATATTAATTCCATGTCAGTTTCTCAATAGATGAGAAAAAGGAAAAGGAAAATGTCTTGATCATATGTGTCTCTTGTCATACTACACAGTGTACATATAACGGGGGATATCCATCAAGCTTAAAATAAGTGTAACATGGATGTTATGAAAAAACAAAGTGAAAGGCAGCAAAAGCAATGAAAAGCAGTCAAAAATATAAAAGCAAGGCAAGAGTGATAAAAGGAAGGTCAAAGACAATTTAAAAAGGCCAAATAAAAGTCAGTCTATAAAAGTGAGTTTTAGGGAATGATGATAGAGATTCAGCCAGCCTAAGCTCATCTGGCAGGTGCTTCCAAGGTCTTGGAGCTGTGATGGCAAAGGCCCAATCACCTCTTTTTTTTTAATCTAGTCTTAGGAGCAGCCAATGGGAGCCCGGCCACAGAACCCAGGCTGTCATCCAGCTAATGTGGTGCTAAATGTCTGTCTCGCTGCCAGACCTTCCCCTTACTTTAAAGTGATCCGTGGAATTTTTACACCAATTCTGAAGCTAACAGGTAACCCATGTAAAGATGCTGAGAAAAAAGGACAAAAACAAGACAAAAGATAAACTTTCTCTAGATCATTAAGGGATAATGACTACTAACTTGTGAAAATATTCTTCAGGTAAAAGAAAGAAGATTAAACAACTCTCTTAATCTGCTTATTAAAACTCAAATTAGCGTCACGAATTGCATCAAAGTTAGTAGCTACTGGCTTTACATTGATGGACAGTTTCTAATCCATGGTAAATCATTTTCATGGGTGGACTCTTTCTGATTTGGTATCATTTCGTTGTAGTAAATTCATATCTACATTTTTTGAGAGAGGCTCAAGTGCTATTGTTGTGAGTTTATACAGGCAGACATGACTGTGTTATCAGCAAAACAGTGAAAAATAACCTTCTGCTCGCAGATTATACGTCCGAGTGGAAAATGTAAATGAGAACATGATGGGTCACCAAACTGAACCTTGCAGGATTCCACGTGTTGTCTACTGAGGATGAGAATGAGCTGACAGAATACGTCCAGAATATGAAAAAGAAAGAGATGAACTAGTGAAGAGGAGTAGATTCTCAAGTGATCTAATAAAATGCTCTGGCGAAGCCTGCATGATATCTAAAGGAATTAAAATGGAAATTTTGCCAGCATCTTCTGATAAAGGGTCATCGGTCACTCTGAGGAGAGCAGTCTCTTTGTTGTGAAGTGCTCGGAAACCAGATTGGAATTTCTCAAAGGTATTAATTTGGTTCACGAAAAACGGTTGAAACAAGTTTTCTTCTAAAACTTTGGGTAAGAGGTTGAACCTCTGTATGCATTAAAATGTGGGAGAAAAAATGCCAGCGGGCCAGAGGGCTATTGACAATAGATAAAATGCTCAGACTAACTGATCTGAAGACCTCTTAAAGAAACTTTATGGGGGCAGTGTCTTCGGGACAGGTAGCATAATTCATGGAGACAGTGTCGCCTCCAGGAGCGAAAGAGAGAAATGGCTTCAAAGCAAGTCATCGTCACTCATTAAGAGTAACAGATCGGTCCCTATTGGCTGAGATCTGCAGTCTTATATTCTCTACTGTTTTGTTATAAAATATTCAAAATCCCATAAAATGATTAGAAGAGGCATCAACAACTGAATCAGTAATTACTGAAGAGCTCGCCTGAGTTATAGCGGCTTCCTGAAATAAGATTAGAGAAATGAGCCACTCTTATATTCTTACCTACTCTCTGATATTTCCACATAATCTATCAAATGTTATTTTTAGTTTAACATTTCATCAGCCTTCCTTTAAAAGTCAGCTTTTCTACATTCCCTTCACAACGTGGCAAGATAATTTATCTTCATTTTATGTTTCTCAAAAGAACAACGGTATCAATAATCTGTTGGCAAACATTCAGAAACAGTGACCTTGTGGGCAGATACATTGCTCGGAGCCTAACATCGGTTGGTATGACTTCACAGAGGCAGAAATAAATAAGTTCCCATCACACTGACTCCGTGAGATTCATAAAGTCAATAAAGTGATAGAAGATAATTGCATTGGACAGACAAAAGACTGAAATATTAAAGTCCTCAACGATTAAAAATTCATTTTATTTCGGTATACTCAAGGCTAGTAATTCCAAGAAATCATAAAATGAATTCTCTGTTTGGCTTTGGAGGTCTATACACAAGGACACACTGCAGAGTGAGCTTAGTATTGATTGAGGAGCTCAACAGAGGAAAAGTTATCAAAGGAAGCAGCTGAACCTTCAAAATCAATGGATAACTGTTTTCTCTACCACTGTGTCCACCACGTCAAAGACTGAAGATCTGTTCAGTGATCCACAAGTGGCCGTGGCTATTAGTGGTAACAGTTTGATCTTCTGGTGTACAAGGAATATGAATGGAATTATTTCCATTAACTGAGGATGATCTAGCCCATATAGTTTTATGTTATCTGAGGTACCACACTACAATCCTGATTTTACTAACTGGGGAATGAGAGGAACACTTGTGTTTCTTGCTGCACCAACAGCGTCTGAGGACTCCATGTTTTTGGATAGCAGGTGTCCCGCTCGAGTACAGGCCATCATGCTTGAGAAGGATGGATCTCACCCAAGCCAGATTTAAGTTTCTGGCACAGGGGAGCCCAATGGAAGCTCTATGGTCATTGTGGTTAATGACATTGGTTTGCTTATGTATACAGATAAAACTACATTAACAAAACTTCAACAGTAACAGCTGTGGGTGTCTTTGGGACCTGCTCTAGAAAAGCCAGTGAGTGGGCAGCCGTTGAATGATTGTGATGCAGGGCATTACTATATGATGACCACACATGGACAGCAAAACCTTCCTTGGAAAAAGGAAGTTAAAAAAAAGACAGCTTACTTAGTATTAATATAATTCCTGGCAGCAGACACATAAATGACCACTAAGTCCTCTTTGACGCCCTGGAGACTTCTAACCCTGTTATTTTGTTTTGAAGGATGTTAACATTTTATCAGTCAGGGAGTTTAAATTATGGAGGTTATGGAGGATTATGGGTTATCCAATGTTGATGTGCAAATCATTAATGTGCATTGCTAATTCCCAAGAGTACATATTAGAGCCTTACAGCTTTTGACTGATGTTTTAAAAGGGTGAAATATGGGGTGCCTACCCAGATTTCTAGATTATATTTTCTATAATTTATACCTCTTATGGCAATGGTGTTTCATAGAGGAACTGAACCCATTGAGACATTTTCTATGGTCTGAACGGATTTCATTTGTGTTCTCATTTCAAATAAAGCCTTGTGATTCATGCCTGCTTTTGAAGACGTGGATATGTAATGGACAAGACACGTATGTAGCATGAGATGCCTCTGAGCTATCTCCTGTAACTAAAAAGGTATCTACTTTGAGCAGCTGAGCTCTTACCCAGCTCTATCGCCAAAGTCGCTGGCTGCCATGACAACTGGAATTCTGCCATAGTAACCGTGGCTTATGCAGCTTTGTAATGTGACAGGACAGGATTGGATTGTTGTGAGAGTTCATCTATATGGGCGCAAAATGCTATTTTTGTTTATCAACAATGTAAGGATGTTGGGAGTATTGTAATAAATGAACATGAGAAATACATGCTTTTATCCTGGTATTTTATTTTTCTGTATCTCAATTTCAGTAAAAGATGACCAAAAGGTGTTTTCAGTAAAACTTTATTTTTCAGTGCATGAACAGAACACCATATCAAGGTCATAGCCTATCCTTTTCAATCCACTTTAAATATTTTCTGTCTCTCTCTCTCTCTCTCTTTTTTTTTTTTACATTAAAAAAATAATGGAGCGATTTATTATATCTCTATTCTTTTCCCCGAAAGAGCACTCAGCAAGTATTTATAAAGGTGCTGTACAATATACAAACATTTACATCTACTGTTCCCACATAATGTAGAAGATACCACAAGGATTTAAATTCTAATGAAGCGATGCAAGGCCACAGTATGATACAGAAATGAGACACAGCATGGTCAAAGCAAAAGTGTGAAGGAGTACAACAGTGCAAGGGAACATACAATAAGAAGGGCATTATCTGATTCTGGACCAGAGTGTACTGCCTGTACCTGACACTCGTGGTTGGAAGTACTCATTCAACCAACCACACTATTGCACAAAATCTACCATTGATTGGCTCATAGTGCATCCTGCAGTGACTTTTAGCCTGACAACTTCGTCACACAATCATAGACTAGTGTTACTCAGAGCTCTGTTTGAGATCGATGCCTTAACTACCAGTTGACTGTGTTTTGAAATTGACTTTATCACACTTTATCATTTGCTACTATATTGCATTCCCTGAGCTCATATGAACATGTCCTGTAGTCAGTTGTATAAGCAGCTGCCTATACACAGACCTTTTTTTCCTGTCTTTTAAAAGCAGAGGCTCCTAGACTTAGTTGTATCAAGGATCCCAAAATAAATATGTAGTGGACCACAGAAACCCATCTGATAAGATTTTTTCTGGAACCAACAAGTGATTTTGGTAATTACTTATGAGTTAGCATGATAATACATAACTGTCTTTAGGTTACATTATAATAATGTGGAGTTTGGATCCCTAATCCAAATAGTAACTACTCATTCCCCCATTGCCCTCAACTCTAGGAAGTGAAATCATAGTAAAATTAAACTATTCCTTACTTTGCTAGGCACCTCCTGGAGCCCACAGGGACTCCCTGAGGTCCTCAGACCCTACTTTGAAACCACTATTCTAGACCATATCCATCATTTCAACCCTTCGAAAAAGGAAGAAGCAATGGGATTTCTGTATACCTGCCTCCCATCAGCAACAAGCTCAATACCCCGGCAAACCACATCACTCTCTACACTCTATTAGCCTTCAAGCGACCCTGATACATGATCACACAAAGAGACTGACAAATGGATTTTATAATCCTACCTATTCTTTTCTCAACAGGCAGTCAAAACGCTACAAAGGACATGATTCAGGCATTGCACAATAATCTTCCGTTTGCTGTTTTGACCTGGAA
>OMLF01010599.1:20383-32134 GCA_900302615.1 Holocentrus rufus
GTTTTGACCTGGAACAGTGAAGATATTAGAAAAAAAAACTTTATAAAAAATTTAAATAAAATAAAATAAACTTCTGAATAACATGGCAATGTATTGGTAGCAAGGTCAACATCACCAATGAAATACAACTTATGGTCATTCTGTAATGCTACAAGGGCAAATGCAGTGCAATGGAATTCAATAGATATTTTAAAGTTAGAATCTGCAAAACATGACAAATTTCAAATATATATATTATATTCCACAATGAGACACGTTTTGAGCAATCAAACATTTGGTAAATATAGCAGTTTGCACATTACCTATACATTTCATGAACTACAAAGACCCATGGTAATTCCTACCACTGAAATACATTGGAAGGATGGTGAGAGCTCAGATAAGATGGACAAATCTTTGAAGTCTATATCAAAATGTGGAATGGTTTGGTACAGCTACATATACATATATTCATCTATTATCTCAATAAATTACACACTGGTTGGTTATCATACACATGGTAAACAAGATCTCAAACCACAAGTTTCTGGTCATTTGTAATGATATTCTTTATATCGAAGAGAATCATGTCTGTAACCATAGAACAGTCTAGAGTCCCCGGTGAAGTGAATGCTTGCTGGATAGTATTTAAAATCTGCATGGTGTTCAGAATGAGAATTATAAACGAGGAACCAGGATCATCCCTAGTGATGTGCAGAACACATGCAGTAAAACTAACATAAGGGTCGACTGCATGCAGCTGGGCAAACCTATTGGAAAAAGAAATTCCCCACAATGAGTCCAGAGATAACCGAGAGCAAAATAAAACCCTAGATGACAGCCACACTTTGTGTATACCACAGGTGAGAGGCAAGGGCCTTTCTCTGTTCTTGCATATGGGATAATTGCATTGTAATGGGTGAAGCGTGGTAAGTACTAGTCATTCCACAGGAGGTTCCCAGAAATTGGCACATATTCACATTTGGTAATGTCTGTCTGGCAAGGCCCCGAGCATGCCACACATGCAGGAGTCCCAGATCAAAGTCGCTGAAGCTGCAGACAAGGCAGAGGGGGAGCGCTGGGAGCACTGGTGCTACATGCCATACATTAAAAGTAAAACACAACTTTCAAAAAGACCTCATCAATAGACAAATCCAGACAGGGTCCACGGCTGAGAAAAAAGCGGCAAGTTGTAGCACTTCTGTTTGTTTTTGTATAGCGGAAGAACTCAGAATAACAATACACGGGAGGTGCTGATCAGTATTCCGTGACGCACCTCGAGTCTGTGTGAATCTATATTCTATCAGAAAGGGTCACGTAGGACCTCTGCCTGGGAGAGGATTTTGGCCGAGCTGGGCACTTTCCAAGGTCCGGGGCTAATAGGTCCCTTTGGGCTCTGCGGCATCCCTGGAATACTGCTGATAGAGGCCACAGAGTCTTCCTTAACCCTGTCCTCCTTGGAATAGGAAAAGAGGTCTTCCCTTCCTTTTACACCTTTCGGAGAAACTACAGACTCTGTCCTACTCCGGGTGTCTTTGATCGAGGACCCTGCTTCTCTTCTGCTGATCGTCTCTTTGCTTATATCCCTGTCTTCTCTAGGTTTGCTCTTCGTATCCCTGTGCCCCAAGTCTCTACCTGCTCCTTTCTCACTTTCTTTGACCGTTTGAGGAACAGTCCTGTGGTGTTGAGACTCCCCCACCGTCGCCCTCTTGTTCACATTATCTTGCTCACGGGCAGGCCTGCTCTTTTCCCCTCGCCCTTCCATCCCTTGTGTGCTTCTCCTGATCTCCGAGTCCCCCCTTTTGCAGGTTTTCTTTTCATGATCCAAGCTCTGACTGCTGGGAAAGTCCTTTAATCTCCTCTGAGGACCTTGTTGATGCTGCAGGGTCAGGGCCGACCCAACTTGAGGGGACGTCCCAGGGCTCGCGGACCATGTTTTTGCCTGGGTCTGAGTTTTCCTGTTCTTGCACTGCTCTGCTTCCTGTGTCTTGCTCTCTGTCTTTTTGAGACTGTGGGAGTGCTCTTTGGCTTTGGAAAATGTCTCCCCTGTTTTCTTTGGGCTGCTCAGCTCTTTGTAGTCTTTTGTGGGCCTGGTCCTCTTGTAGAAGATGATATGCTCAGGGTTGGTGGGAGAGAGCCTTTCTGTCTGCTTGTGCGCCCACTCCCCACTCCCCTCCATTGAGCCTAAACCCCTGTTGCTGCGGGGCTTGAGGCCTGTTGGGGACAGGGTGCTCCAGCCAGGGTGCTCCTTCAGCTCGCCGGAGAAGGGAGAGGAAACAAAGATGGAAGCCCCAGTGGAAAATGGAGAGGAGAGGGGTGATGTGTCTGACACAAATACCTCTCTGGAAAAGCTTGTGGGTGAAATGGTTTTTTGATCACGTTGACCTATAAAAGAACCACATGTTTTACATGGCGGCAACAAGGCTTACAAGAACATCAGATCGTACCACAAAAGACTTCAATAGATAGAATGAAATACAGCATGTGGACGAAGGGAGTTTAGATTATACCGTAGAAATTACCAAAGAGGGAAGACATGAAAGAGGAAGAGAGGAATTACCAAGGGAAGAGAGGAGAGGCCAGTAAAAGCAGTGAAGTTGTTAGTGTTGGTGTTCATTAGTGTAGTAGCACACAGTAGAAGAAGCTGTACTACCTGCATCAGGGGGCAAGAAAAGAAGAGCCAAAAGGAAGCAGATGGTTAGAACCAACACAAACACTCCATAAAACAATGCACATTAAACTCAATTTGGGCACACGCTCTACAATAGGCTCCATCAATTAACATGAATTGATGGAGTCATTATCATTAGCTAATTATTAGGTGGATTAATGGATGCAGGGTGTATTTAGCTATTGTCAATGTCTGTGCCTTGGAAAAACATTGCACATATTGAGGAAACCCACATCGCTAAACTCAACATTTATTTTGCCAAAATTTATTATACAGACCATGGAGAATTACTTTATTATGAATGTCAGTATCCAATTTAAAAGTCCAAAACTATATATTTGTTTTGGGAAACATAACAATTACCAGAAATTCATTATGCAATATCTCTAAAATATGGCGGTTTAAAAAAGTTGGCATTTTGTCAACCAACGGCTAACGTTATCTGCTGTTCTTTTAAATTACATCAAAATTGGTTTTAACTGGGCTCTACCAATTACTTGTAAGAGCCAGCATGACTCTGTTCAAATGGTAAACACTGCTTTTGTAAGATAGCCTGACTTGATCTCAGTGCTTTAAGGCTAACAGTAAAATGAAGTGTCACAGTTCTTACTGTTGTCTTGAGCCAGGCCCGCTCCAGGTCTCAGCAGCAGCACCACTTTGTTTCCTCCGGCCTGGATCAGTTCAATGGCCCTTGTATGCGAGATGCCACGAGCCGGCTCCCCATTGATCTCCACTATCTCATCTCCAACCTGTCAGTAATACAGAAAAAGCAATTATTACGCACTGAGGAAACACAAACAGGGAGGTAATGACGCAGCCTACAAGTACACACACACTTGCATCCCCCACCCACCCTTCATACACAAATAAACATAATCAAGCAATCTAAATTTCATGGCACACACGGAAACATGAAATACCCCAGAGGTACCCTCTATTATTGGAGATGACAAAATAAGTTAGGATAAAGAGTGTAAACATGTCAGTCTGTTTAGCTGTAATCTGTGTTGACATTCCTCTCCATTCTTGGATGGGCAGAGTCATGCCCAGAGATCAGATACTGGCAGCCCCGAGATTGTTTCCCACTAGGACCTTCTATCCTGTTTCTGCCTGACACCATCTCCCTCTCATCCTAATAATAATGTGATCATTTGATCCCTGTAGGGAAATTCTCATTCTTCTTGCCTCCCTTCCACAGGGAGGTCAGAGGTCAGGGTCAGTTCCAGTACGATGCCCCTGGACCTGGCGGGGATTCAGCATTTTAATCAAGGACACTTCAGTGGGGCGGATACATGCCGACAGGGGGGCTTCAACCCGGATCTTCTGGGTTAAGGACCATATCCCTGCTTGCTACACTGCCTTACTGCCCTATCTGCCCTGTATGCTGCGTCGGGAGAGCTCGCATTACTGCTGCAAAATGTAAGCAAAAACCACAGCCTCTCTCCACAGCTGGAGGGGTCTTCAGTGTTCCACGAGCGACATTGTAACTGGCAGTTGTTAAAACATAATTCATTAGTTTGTTCTCTGGTGCATTCACAGCAAGAGAAATTATATTTTCTCTGATTTACCTCTCTTTCGTAAACAAGGGAAATTAGATTTCGACAATTTAATGGGTTGCATAATGGCATGCCGGCTGCAAACTGTATCCGGCAAAGCTGCGTGTATCCTAATGAGCATAGGCATAGAAAGAGTGAAATGTAATGACTTGGCCCACGCATACTTTTGTAATTAAGACATGAAGCTTCAGTCTTTTTCACTTCACTCAAAACTTTCTCACCAAAGCTAAAATTTACCTGGCTTTTGCAGGTGACTGCTGCTTGATTTAAAGGTGCATTATGCAAAAACTGAAGTGAGGATCCCTTAGACTGAAAACATGGAGAAAGCACACATGTAATCTGACGGT
Organism: Holocentrus rufus; assembly: GCA_900302615.1. Lineage (NCBI taxonomy): Eukaryota > Metazoa > Chordata > Actinopteri > Holocentriformes > Holocentridae > Holocentrus > Holocentrus rufus. Next base: position 24,937 of record OMLF01010599.1, read on the forward strand.
TGAGTCTACATGGACTGACTCACTGATTTTTATGTCCATTGAGCCTCAACAGTCCTCACTTCAATTGACCCCCAATTTTGCATCTTGCACCTTTAGTCTCATAATGGTGGAAAAACACACTCTCCTTCATCAAGGGGAGCACTCACATGGATCCTGCCATCCATCAGAGCAGGTCCGTCCTCAGCCAGTCTCAGGATGTACAGGCCCATGTTGTACTCTGTGCCCCCCCGCAGACTGAAGCCAAAGCCCCTGGGACCGCGCTCTAACTCCACCGTCAGACAGCCCTGCATGGGACAAGTACAAATGTGAGCGTGTGGTCATAAACATACAGTAACACTCAAACGCGTTCACTCAAACACATGCAGTGCCGTGCATGCTCGCACACATACACGCACAAATACAAACACGGCTCTCGATGCGTCATTTGTGAGAATAAACAGCACCACATGACTTCACACCATGACAGCTCCAGATGGCTCAAAAAGTGCTTGAATTAAAAAAAAAAAATTTAACGTGTCATCTGTAAACTTCACACAGCATGCCCATGCTTGCAAACCCGGCCTGCGATCTCTTTGCACCAAAGGATGCCAAAGCGACATGAGACACAAAAAAACATGAACAATGCCGAGGCCCGGATTTCTCTGAACAGAATGCTCGCACGCTGTTGTTTAGGAGACAGGCTGTTTTTTTGCTCTTAAGTTTCGATCTGTCACTGCATGCTAGCCAGTGAGATTTCCTGCTGCTTTCCGTTATTAGGGGAAATCTAGGAGGTCTGGGTCAGGAAGCATGGGACGCTCTGCTGCAGCTCCCATTTGTCATCAAGACTGGTGTGTTTTCTTAGCCCTGGAGAGCAGCTAGTAAATGTTGGCCTGTTGGTCGGCCTGTCAAAACTTTTAAAAACTTTTGTACTGGTTTTCATCATTTATATCTATTGATCCCAAACTGGCACTGATATGAGTGATAGTTCACTTCAAGACCCGTCCCCTTTTCCTGAGTGTCTGTCTTTTTTGATCGACTGTTATGAATTGATCCCGAAGTCTCATTGACATGAGTGATTAATTGGGCTGGTAGAGAGTTTCCTATTGATCTGTGATTTGAGCTCCTTCCTCTTTCCCAATTTGCTGTTTTTTTTTTTTTTTTTATTTTTTTATCTTTTATCAGCCGTCAGTCTGTCAGTCCATCTCTGAAATTTGAACAAATTTGTGCTGCTTTTCATCATCTATATCTATTGATCCCAGAGTCACACTGATATGAATGATGGCTGGCCAGACGCAGCAGAGAGTTTCTTATCAGCCGGCGGTGTCATTTAAGGCGGCCCTTCCTAGTTGGCTTTATTTTGATCATCTTTATTGATCCCCAGCTGCATTGAGATGTTTAATCATTTATATTTGTTGATTCGGAAGTTCCACTGGCTTGATAAATTGAGGACTGAGTTTTGTGTTGACTGGATGTTATTTATCCCTCCTGCCCTTTCCCTGCTTGTTTTATTTTTATTGTTTATATATCTATTGATCCCAAATTTGTACTGACAAGAGTGATGCTCGTCAGACACAGGACAGTTTCCTATTGACTGATGCCGCTGGTTTGCTGTTTTTCTTTCCCCCTATTGATCATGGCTCATTGGACTCAGGGTGTTCTTTTGATTGGTGATTCCACTTTGTTGATTTTCCATTGTTTGTTTTTATTCATCCCAAATTCATATTATGATGTTTGATGGCTCACTGAACACCCCATTTCTGATTGGCTTTTTTTTTTTTTTTTGGATCACCTGTATGTCTATGTATATCTGTCCTAACATGACACTGAGATCAGCAATGGCTCACATAGAGACAGCTGATTGTCTATGTCATTAATCATCTGTCCTCTTCCCTGATTGGCTGTCTTTCATTGTCCATACCTACAGACAATGCATTAAAGAAAACTATAATGATTCCATTATACAATAAGTTTTGCTGTTAAATGTATCCTCATTAAATAAATAAGAGTTAATAATTATGTGATGGGATCTGGTCGCACTGTTTTATGTAACCAGTGAGCTGTAATAGGCTTTTGTATTCACAGAGCCAAACAGATCATAGCTTATCACAAATTATGTGCTTGTTATATAAAAATCTTACCTCGTGCAGCTTGAAAACCAAAGAGCTGTTAATACGCAGACAACATTTATTGGAAGGATTAACGGTATGATCCTTACCTGGTTGGGTCCCGTCACACACAGCGTTCCCTGCTCGCTAAGAGGAAGATTTTTGTAGTCAGACCAGTTGACTCCCTCCCTTTTCTCCTCCAAGTCTAGGTTATAACTAAAACACACAATGGTATTCTGTGAAGTCTACATGGTTATTCAGTGGTGCATGCTGTCTACAACATGCTGCACTCTACAGACTGGAAAAGGTAATCAATAAATCATAATGCAGAATGTAACACCCAACGGTAAGAAGGAGAGCGGTGGTTTTCCTCATGTATGTATGGGAATATTTTCATTTGTCTTCCTAATGGGAATATTGCACTGTACATTTTCTACAACTTTTTTTTTGCTCTTTTTTGAGTCCCTAACAAATGCCTCCCTTGATAAAAAAAAAAAAAAAGTTGAATAAACTTTATCTTTAACCTCCTTCAGGTCATGGTTTCGTAAGAGCAGCTTCTTACCGTTCGTCCTGTAGAGCTGACCTTTGACCCATGGCTTTGTGCTGAAGGGCCGGACTCTGTTTGGCTGAACTGGCTCCAGATGGCGGGCCCTTGTATTCTGAAATCAATAGTGAGATTTCAGCACATCAGCGTAAAAAATGTCAAACCGCAGATGCCACGACAGCATGCCACAAATTTGATTTGGGGATAGAAAAAAAAAAAATCAAGGTCATCGCTAGACTGAAAGACATTTCTTTTTTATGCTGCAGCTTGTTCAATATCTGTTAAATAGTCAATGGAGGATCCAGCCTGCAAAATTATCATAGATTACCAGATATCCTTTAAAAATTAATATTCTTTGTTGTTTTTTAATCCCTTGGATCGTTTCAGTGGAATAAGTGTCTTTATTTCTTCAAATTTTGACTATCTCTATTTGGACTTCGTCATATCATAAGACCCACACACACTGTCAGAAATGCAGAAGTGTGGACACACAGAGGAGATGCTCACCGTCCTCAGGAACCACAGTGAGGGTGACAACGTTGCCGGCATCCTTGATGAGCTGAACAATGTCGTTGTGAGACAGCTCTATGATGGAGCGTCCGTTGACCGCTGAGATACGATCTCCAACGTTCAGCAGGCCACAGCGGTCGGTGGGACTTCCCTCAATGATACGGCCAATCTTATGTGGAATAACTGTTGACAAGAGACGAGGCATTTAGACACTGACCATTAAAAAAAAAAAACTATCTGGCTTGTCCATATCAAGCCAGAAGTGGCTTGATATGGACAAATCATGCAAAGACTTTAATAGTATCAGTAATGCATTGTAAAGGCCTTACCCATAATAATCACAACATTACCAGCCCCAGTAATGGCTTTGCTTGCATTAACATCAGACTGAGAGCATTTTCTTAACTGTGCAGCTACTTAATCAATGCAGCTAGTTTTTGATGACAGAATTTGACAGCTACACAAGAGAAATGTCAGGTTTTTATGTTTAGTTTTTAACTACTATTACTTGCTTAGTCCCCCTGCTTGATGAAAACTTGCACTTTTGGTTCTTACCACAGCCTATAGAATTAGCTGACTGTCCTGCGCCATGCTTTTTGTTGTTTTTGTCATGAATTCAGTCTCACTCTTTGCTTTGTCTTTTGTTTTTACACTGCATACTCTCTAGTCTTTGTAATCTATACATCTGATTTAATGCCCACAACCACAGGTAAAAACCACTGGCAATCTGTCTTTAATGAAGACCGAAAAGATTGCTTCAACAATTCAACCCTTTAAAGAATATGCGAATAAGCTCAAAATTCAGAGGGCTGCATGAATTCAAATGAATTTGGAAAAAAACTCTTTAAATATTGATGCAGGACTGGAGCGACCGGACTCTCACCTCCCAGTGGGGGTTTGCTCTTGGAGGTGAGGATGACGAAGCCAAAGCCCTCGGTGTCCTTGCGGTGGAGGGTGATGTCAAAAGATTCATGGTCCAGAACGCTGGGCATGGGCATGCGGGGCAGCCTGGGAGAACCGTTCACCAGCACCGGAGCCATGCTCTGAGCCTCCTCCTCCGTCGCATCTGGTTTTGAAGCATGAAGATGAGACAGCAGCGGATGACATTTACATTTACTTTGCTAATGTATTTGTCTTTTTGTGTTTACTGGTGTATATTTGTGTGTATTTCTGTGTGGATGGGTATGAGTGTGTGTGTGTGTGTGTGTGTGTGTGTGAGAACCCTGCAAAAATATTTGAAGGGCTATTAAAAAAAAAAAAAAAATAAATAAATAAAAAATAACAAGCTTGTGTTCAGTCTTTGTGGTAATAGACTATGTGGTGGGCACAATGCTTTTTACATCCTTAAATGGTATTAAACAATGTGAATATTTGAAACCCATGAAAATGCTAATTCAAAGCAGTAATCCACAATATCCATGCATTTTTAAAAACTCTGGTCATATTTGGTGCTGAGCACTGAACACACTTTTTTTGTTCTTTTCTTTGTTCAGAAAAAGGCGTCTATCTCCGCTCATGTTAACCGCCCAGTTCATTTATTCTAAACAGCTGACCTGCTATTTCAACTGTCAAATACATAAAACACGTCACTTCCTGTGCAGGGAAATGACTGATTAAGTGAAATTTTCCTGGTAAATACGTATGAGAAACTAGGTATGTCATCGCGCTCGTTGCTCACCTCTGTAGATGACCTTCCTGCGTACGGTCAGCATAACTTGACCATTACGGGCGGCGTTGGTCATCAGGTCGAGCACCTGCTTGTGGGAGCGACCTTTGACCATCACACCATCAATACCGATGAGCTCATCTCCTGCCCTCAGGCGCCCGTCCTTCTCTGCGGCGCCGTTGGGCACGATGGCCCCGATATAAACCTGGGGAAACACATTCTGATAGAGGGTCAGTATGATGGAAGATTGGCCATGAAAGAAGTATAAAATGTGTTATGTGATGGAACATAAAGCTTTGATTTCTTGACCTTGGAGTTCAACAACACCTGAAAGTACACTAGCTGTATTTTATCTTTGAGTATACGGTGCATAACATTCCAACTGCCAGTACAATCCTTATATATTGTAGCTGAACAATTTATAAAAGAAGAGCTGAGTGCGTTTCAGGGTCAGGACAAGGTTTTATATACTTACTGGCTGCTCGGGACCTTCTCCTCCAAGAACGCGAAAGCCGAATCCTGTCTCAATGTCTCTCTTTAGAAAAACATCGATGTCTTTGGTGTGAGGCTCTGTGGATGAATCATATTCAATCACTATGATCCATTCATGTTCACGAGGACAAGGGTTTAAGTTGAACTGGGCATGAGTAGGGGTTTGTTGAAGTGGGGTTGTAGGAGGTACTTATCCACAGTCAGTGTCTTACCTGCAGTAGACGCTGGTACTGCATTTGAGAAAATACAGTGCCAAAGGAAATGGCTGTCTGATGGCAATGCAAAACGGTGAAAATATTCTAAATATAGCGTACACTTACACTCGATTTTTTAGGTGGCTAAAATCTGTTTCGTTGCTGCCCCCTCTGCAGCAGTACATTGCTAAGGTCCTGTGCCCGTTCCCCTGCCTGCTGGGGACACACTGACCAGCATCTACTGCAGGTAAGACACTGACTGTGGATAAGTCCCTCACACAGCCCCTCTTCAGCAAGCCCGAGTGAATCCTTTCAGGACAGCAAACGCTGGCGCACACTTACGTTTGCTCTCCAACAAGGCCTTGGACTTGAGGTACATCTCTGTGGCATCTCGTTTGGGGGAGTCGGCGGAGCGCAGGGTGCTCGTGTTGGAGTGGTAAGGCAGGGCCTGGGGAGCGGAGTCCGTCACGCAGTCCAAAGTCTCCGTGCTGGCCGTCAACTCCTGTCTCTGATGGTTGGACAAACACATGGATGTGGCACGGCCGTCAAGTGGACGCATGCTACTTCAAGCATCATGAATGCAATTTTAGATGAAGACAAACTATAATTTACGATTCCGGCCCTGTTTTTCATGAGATCACATTTCCTTTGGTATTCACCTATGAAGGGCACTGCACACTTTATTGATAGTCTCTACACCTCATTACCCCAGCAAGTGGCTGAGGACCTAATGGTGATAGAATGCCAAAGGCAATAAAGGTCACTTCACCAGCTCTCTTCTACATAGGCTGTTTTCACTTTACATTCCTCCTATTGTTTTGATGGCGGAGCTACGGGATTTGGATGTAATTTAAAATCCACAGGAAAACCGAAAGATTTCCCTATGGCCGTGACAGGCCTATTCAGGGAGAAAGGGCAACTTCTTTATCTAAAACTGTTGCATTAATAATACCAGCATATCTAAAGAGGCTCCTCCATGCTTCATTACCATTGCAATCCCCTGACAATGGCCCTAAGAATACGAATACTGAAAGGAAGTAATTAAGACCGTTTTTCAGAGCAAACAAAAGGAGGCGCCCAGAAACATAATCAATATTCAAATTTATTGCTATCATTTAATTCGATGCAACAGAGGCTTACTGGTTAAGCTGAAGGACAAAAGGCCTTGAAATTAAATTGAGGGATAAGTGCCCACGGGGAAACAATACTGAAGAAATATGAAAAGATATCCGCTTTTACTCACAGGCTTTAGACTCTTCACAGGGGATGTTTGACCTATGGAGAGACATATAACAGGATATGGTAAGAAACACGGATAAGATTTGGAGCGACAGCCCTCGCCGAGCCACCGGCCACCAGATGGCACTGCCTCTCTGAACGAGGAGGCAGGAGCAGGGAACTTAAAATAAACCTGTGATGTGCTCCAAACTCTGGAGGTCTACTCACTACAGAATGCTCCATTAGGGAACATGCAACCATGTGCGATTAAAGATAAATAGGAAATATATGTACAGTGTGTGTGCAGAGGAGTGCTGACAACGCGGGAGAAGCCCGCTGCAAGCCAAGGGAGCGAGGGAGAACATGAGAGAGAGAGAGAGAGAGAGAGATTCATGCATATAATTCAATGACCGATAATTCTTCTCCCTCTCTCTCTCTCTCTCTGTTTGCTGTACACTACACCCACACGTTGCATCTCTCGCGCTCAGAT
>OMLF01010600.1:0-20259 GCA_900302615.1 Holocentrus rufus
ACTTAATGTGTGACATTAAAGTTGTACCTACCATTTGCTATCCATAGATGTGCAACTACCAGCGATCATAGTGTTCTGTAATCTCAACTAGTTGGTTTGTATAAAATATGGTCTGCAGCAAGTTGAATGTAAAAATAGACCTTGAGATTTTATTTATTCATCTTCACATTGTAAGGTGAAACATTGCCTGTTTTTTGTAAGGCAGGACAGGTTTCAAGGCACATTTTATTCTGATAGTTAAACCATGACAAAATACTAAACTCAAACAAAAAATATAATATATTTTTAAAAACCAGTACAACAGTATTTCAATTGGGAAACTTACATTAATTCCACAAAGTGTGTCTGCCTTACAACTTTTACAAAGTGGCACCACAGAGTACACCATGTTGTTTGCACCAAGTTTTCTTGGTAGCACATTTTAACATGTTAAATTTTACATAACTACTGTAAATATGCATGTTTTTCCAGTACATAAAATAAACATGGATACCTTAATCTTCTCACACAGCATCTTAGGAGGACACCTGAAAAAGCTGAGTTGGTCCAAGGGATTTCCGTTTGTACAGCTTTGATAGAATGACAGTATTTCTGAGCTACAAAATGTCATTGTGTCAAGACTGTCTGAAACCATATCCTCACCATATCCAAGAGTTTCATCACCAGTGAATATAAAATGAAATACTGTGCAACACTAAATACATGACAATGCCTGTTGTAACATTCATATAATATTCACATGATCAAGTCACCACATCTAACAGTAAGCCTTACTGATGAGGCCATGCTGAAGGAACTTGCTGAGTGACGTTGCCTAAAAAATAAACTACAACATTCTTTTTTATGTTGATCTCACAGAACAACAGTCTGTAAAGATGGTTTTGACATTTAGTTTTTGTCTGACATTCAAGACTAACCTGCACCAAGTTTTAGGACTTTTCACTGAGCCGTGCAGCTCAACTGCTGCGCATGTGTACACCTTAAAATCCCTGAAGACTTTGAAAAAGATAAATCTGCCAGGAACATAATTGCAATTACAGTTTAGACACTTAGCTACTTTATTGTTTCAGTCAAGTCAACAGCCTCAGTGTTGATAATATACAAACTTCTGTATAAAGACTCTGGTTTAAAACAGTAGCTATGACAATAATAATAAAAAAACATGCTGAGAAAGAGGAATGATGAAGATCCAGTGGGTTGTTAGATGGCCTCTTGCTTTGTAATGGTAGGTTGAGGGATGGAGGTTGGCTGCTTGGGCACTGTGGCTATAACCCCCTGAGCCATTTTATAATGTTCTGAGCTGGAGGCAGTAGGTGGAGAAGGTATTGGGGTTTCAGGAGTGGCTGAAAAGTAGAACAGCAAGAGATACGAGAGAGTTAGAGCGAGAAACTGGAGCATAATTAGGTATAGCGGCCATATTCACCCTTCCTCGGTGTAACATTTCTTGGAACAACACAATTTTCAGACGAGGAATAAGCACTTTTGTGAAATTTCTGAGAGCATTAAAAATGTTAAGAAAAAATAACAGAAGTTCTCTTTGACAAAATAAGCCAGATTAGTCTCCATGAAGAACTTAGAGGATTATTCTGCCAAGCCTGTTTGTCCTTCCAGCTACCTGACTAGGCTGCACATGGAGCCGGGTGCAAGTGAGGAAAGTTAACAAGCGCTGTTAATTAAAATATTATTCATTTCAATGACTAACGGTCTTGATTACCCTGGTCCAACTCCTTGCTCTGCACTACTGCACATTTGTACATGTATTGAACATTTTGTACTAATTGTATTTGTACTTACAGATTTGACCATTATGGATTGGCGTTGGCATGTTGCTGGCCACTATGACATTGCTGCTGAGGTGCTCCTGAACCAGGTGAGGGTGCAGAGAGTGAGGTGCATGTGGAGCCTCATTAGCAGAACCTAAGAAACAAAACACACAGACATAAAAGCAGTCATTCACACTTTCTGTGGCATAGCTGACTGTATAATTTATACAGACCCAATGATGTCAAGTCACCACAAGTCCAGTTGAATCTATATTATCCATGAGAACTCACCTCCGAGGAGCATTTCTTGTAGCAGGTTGTCGATCTTGGCCATGCCAAAGAGTTTAACGAACTGGATCTGTTCGATCATCTGCCAGGTGATGCTCTGTAGCGTCGGTAGCAGGAGGAGCAGCTCCCCAAAGCGGCCCCGAGAGTCATACTGCCTGTCGTTGATGTAATCCTCCAGGCTGACCTGGACCTGGTACCGCATCCGCTTGATCTTTCCTGGGTCACTCAGACCTTTGGCATCTGTGGGCAAATGAATTGCGGGGGTGTTTAACACGACGTGTGCCAACATAGGAGTCTATGCAGTATCTTAATAGGTTGATATTCAAACAACGTTTTAACAATCTGAAAGATTATTCAGCATTAGTACCTGGGTCAAAGAAAACTATGGCTTTCAAGCAAGCGTATTCGTTGTCGTCTATCTGGAGCTCCTGGAAGGGAAGCACCAGTTCATCCAAGATCCTCACTGCTACCCTGCTCACCTCCAACTCCGAGCAGTTTCTGGTAATGATGTGGTCATTTCCTGTGAGAGAATCAGTTTGGGGTTTTTGTTTTAAAATAAGATCTAAAATAGGTCCACTCTGTCTTTATTCAAGAGAAAATTATCTGGCTGGAAGCATTAGACATTGATGATGGCAGTAAGACTGTGATTGACTTTAACTGAGGTTTTTAGAGATGAAATACTTGTGTCATTTTTACCTAATAACAGGAGATCTTTGTATAGTATAGACCTCTTGGCAACACCAAGCAGGAGATGCTCTCCAGCATGAGCTCGCAGCAAAGCCACCTGAAATAGAGCAAATCAATTTCATTATTAGCTGTCTGATAAGAACTTGATCAAATCTACCAGTTCCCACAAATTTAGTGTTGGTATTGTATAGGCTGCTGCATATTCATTGGGTTCCATCACTGATGAGTATTACACAGTCATGTACTACACTGACTCCACATTATCCCTCTGAAACTCGTCTGTCGCTCTCTAAAGTCAGTCTTCCCCTCACTTCAAGGTCACTGTGCAATAGACTGAGCAATCTGAGGCTTCAAAGAGAGAGTGAGAGAAGGAGTGTGGCGGATGTCTCTCGAGCCACAGGGTCCCTCAGGAATACAACATCAGCAAATCAGTTACCAAGGCCTGGTGATCACAGTGTTAATGATTCTGCGCTTTTTTTGAGGAGGGATATTACTTTAAAACCAGCTCATCATATTCTAACTCAGGATTAAAATACATTAACCACTCTGGTTGAGGAGTTTAAGATCTTCCAGAGGTTTTTAAATCCTTGCACTTCTCTTTAGAGCGCCTTTACAATCTTGTTCTTTTTGATGATTGAGCTCTGCTGGTAAATCTTATTTAAGCAATGCATATCTAAACTATTCTGTGTCAAGTCGGTATCTCTGTGCTCCTGCAGCCTGTGCTCGCTGGTTTGCAGACAGTGGTATGATTTGGGGTCTGATGCTGCTGCAGTTGTAGCCTGGTTGATGAGTGACCAGAGTGTCTATACAACTATGTACACTCTGTCTGAGTGTGAGTCTCACCTGGTCATCCAGAGGCAGGTCACAGAAGGCAGGGATGTACTTGGCCCACTCCACCAAGACCAACAGCTGCTGCTTCATAGACTCACATACATCTGTGATGGTGGCGATTTTTTTGGTCCTTATGTCACCATTCAGTATCGGACCAGGAGACGTGATCTACACAGGGCAATACAGACACAAAATCATCCAACACCGTGTCGCAGGCAAATTGTAATGAATACAAATTAAATATGAAAAAACTAACAATTCTTGGACCTGTAAACCCCCAAAAAGTGATTGTCCTTAGTAGCAGGCCTTACCTGTCTCGACAGCACATCTGCTTGGATGAGTGCATTAATGGATGGTAAACTACTGTCTTCATAGCTGGATCTCCTGGTGCTGATTCTGTCTCTTTCATTCTGTACAGCTGAGACACAGATTTATATGCAATGAACACTAACGGCATTCACAGACTGTCGGAAATGTGGCGTTTACATGCAGCTAAGCAAATTAACTTTGCAAGACAAAAATAATAATTGCCTAATTTTCTTTATTGCTTTGTTATACAAATACTGAAGATAGAATGCTGAGTCATTTAAAAGAAAAATAAGGCTTCCAAGGTTGTCATGTTTATCAGTATATGGCTATTATTGCCCAGAAATGTTTGCTCAGCATAAGCCGGTCATAGACTTCAGTGCTTCATGGAGTGAACATTAACAAAGTGCTACTCTCCGGAGGATTGCAACATACCCCGACTACAAGTAGCCTCTTTTCAATGGGGACAGCTCACACTGTGACAGCGATTCACTAATCAAGAGGGGGAGTTCTGTTTTTCGCTCGCAAGAGATTGCCAAAATCACTATAGCCGTTTTCACACAAACATATAGATTCGGCTTATGGATTGAGCAAGTTTGTCGCTGTTTTGAAAAGATAAAAGGCTCCTACCTTCTTTCTTCATGCCCGCTCTAAAGCATTTCTTCAGTCGGCAGTATCTGCATTGATTTCGCTTGTCTTTGTCCACAATGCATTGTCTGCTGAACCTGGGAAGTGAGTGGAGTGAGGTTTTTTTAGTGCCATAGTAAATTAAAAAAAACAACTTGAATTAATGAAGTAATTATGCAACTTTTTACATTATTTAAACTCTTTACACATTCTTAATTACAGCAACAGCCTAAGGGAGTAGTTGCAAGGGGTGGGAGGGTTATACACACTACCCAGTATTATCACAGTAGTGCATTGTTGGCAACTGGGCAGCACCACCGGCACAGCTGAGGGTGCAATGCTTTGCTCAGTGGCACCTCGACAGTCTTGATTAAGGCAGGGGAGAACATTACTCAAAAATATCAGTGCGTTTTTCCATGCTTTCATTTATGAATGCACTTCATCCATCATGGATACGCTCTGCTCTCACCTGCAGGAGTACATGTGGTTTTTGCGGACGCTGCGTCTGAAGAAGCCCTTGCAGCCGTCACAGCTGGAGGCCCCGTAGTGCTTGCCAGTGGCCCTGTCTCCGCAGATGGCACACAGGGTGCCCGCCCCCAAGTGGTTGGCAGCATTCATGTTGGCACTCTCAGCCGGTGAGGAGTCTGGTATAACAATCAGAGAGAGAGAGAGACAGAGGAAAACCTCTCATCAGTTCTGTAGACATGGAACATGGATAGACAGGGAGACTCAAATGATTACACTAAACCGATGTAGTGTGTTTTTATGAAAACTAATCACTTGACAGTGGACAGATATCAGGAAACATGGCTTGATTAGCTAATATTCTCTCCTAGAGGCCCAACAAGACAAGTAGAGTCACGCTAGCTTAATCTAAGAAGGCGTGAATGGCAGTGGTGAATACAGTCATCAGCACCATTGACGGCTGATCAAAATGAGCCTCGAGAACCTGCAAGGGTCTATTACCTGCCTGAGTAGCTCAGACAAAGTCAACAGACCATAATTGATGTAGGCCTGATTACCTCTGAAAAGGCAATCACTGGAGACAGTCTTCCTTTTAGCCGCCCTCATAATCATCACACTGGGTAAATCAATCACACAGTATGTCACGTTTTCATGGTCATAAACATTCTATGGATTGTAAATGGTTATTAGTCATTAATAACCCTTAAAAAGTTCTTAAGAAGTTGAATAGGTCGGTAGCAAAACTCTTTAATACAATTACACTAAAACGTGAATGTAAAGGTATCATTTATATAGTGAGGTTCTCTTTCAAGCATCTTTTTTATCCTCATCTGGAACTGTTTCATTTTAGAATCAGGATCACAGCCAAAAGTCATGGGAGACTGCGTACATAAATAAGTTGGTGTCTTCTTAACTTCTCAAAACCCATTAATCACCCAAACAGCAGAAAAATCCCTCTACCCTACTTAACCATAGAGTCTGTGGGAACAAACCGTTGGTAACAGGAGAGGGATGTTCATGATACTCAAACTACTACTTCATTAGAGGATGAATATCTGTCCGCTGTAATCGATCTGGTTGAAATATGACCAACACCACATCACTCTGCAAGCTTAAACAGGCTGAGATCGCTCCACATACTCCACATCCAGCCACCGCCAAATGACCAGAACCCAGTGAGAGCTGAGCGGAGTCTCGTAAATCAAAATCTCTTAATGTTTTACTATTGCACCAACAGGTGATAAAAGAAGTGCCCTAGACCATTGCACATGATCATCTCCTCTGCAAGCGGAGGCAGATGGACAAATGACCCCTTTTATCACTACATGAAAGAACTCTCACTGTCCTCTCCTGACCAAAGTTTTAAGCAAGTAAAAGTTTCAAAGTTCAACGGCAGAGCTGCATATATGTGACTCACCTGCGCCCATGGCGAGCACTTGCATGTTTTCGAACTCCAGCGTGGTGTAGGCTGGGTCCAGAGCCTCGCTGTAGTCTGCCATGTCCATGTCTGCTAGTGCTTTGGGCAAACAAAATCTCAACTACCTGACAGTGTGGAAGGAAGACTTGTCCAAGAAGCTAATGTGCCCCCCCAACCCCCTCACCTCCACCTCCAGCTCACCCCCTCCCTCTTTCCTGGCCTAGCTCCGCCCAGTAAAAGGTAGATCCCTGGCCCAGTGAGTGTGATGGGGACCTTATGGTGTCAGAGAGGAGACCATGAGGAGGCCGCCTGTGACTGACAGCAGAAGCCACCGCCTCCTCCTCCTTCTCCCATGCCTCTAACCAGGGGAGAGGTGGAGTGTCTCTCTGGTTGATGGTTAACTAACCTCCTCCATGGTGAATCAGAGGCTTGTGTGTGTTTTTTTTTTTTAAGAGATAAAACAACTTTGATATCCCTCATCTCTTGGACATCCCTCCCTCTCTCTGTCTCTTTCTCTCTCTCTCTCTCTCTCTCTCTCTGTCTCTGTCTCTCTCTCTGCACACGGCTGTCAGTAAATGATAAACAATTCCCTGATGACAGTCAATCCCCTGCCAAATCACTTTGTGACGCGACACATCACTGCTCCACCAGTTCAGACCAGTTTCTCATTTGATAGCCAAGTATGTCATCACTTTCTATGACATGGCCGTGTCATATACACTCAAATTACACATCTGTACAGGGCAGGAAAAAGGTGTAGTTTACCTGGCTTTTTATATGCCAGTACGGAGACTCGCTAGTCTGTATTCAGACCTGCTTCCACGTGTAATACAACCCTAGTAAATCTCAGTTAATTCTACCATAATTAACAGGAGAAATAGCTCTTGCTAAAGCAAATTGATGCCTTTATGTAAAAGAGTTCATTGTTTGTCAAAATGCAGGCTGCACGTGAGGCTGCATTCTGATCCAAATACTCAAAACTTGCTGTGCCTGCGCAGCTGCTCCTCAAAGAGGCAGCCTTGGTGATTCAGAGCAAAGTGAGAATTATTAATAAAGGCAACATACAGTCTTAATGCTCATATCCTGCTGTAGAACAGGGTCTTGAGCCTCAGTTTGTGAACATAACTGTAAGAGCTTTGTTCAGGAAGTTTTTAGCCAAAGAATTGAGTGATTAGGAAGCAACTTAGACAAGATAGAGTTGAATCATTATAACAGAGATGATGTGATCATCCAGAAATACATCTGTTCTTGGTTTCCTCCTGCATCAATCCTGAATCTAATTGTTTTCAAGAAGAAATCTGTCAGTTCTGCAAATTCACTGCCTCTTCTGCGTAGGTGAATGTGACATGGCAAACAGTAGCGTTGTATTTGAAGAGAAAGTGCCAGTACAAAGCAATAGGTCAATGATCTTGGGTTCAGCGAGACCTCAGGAGCAGTAAACCCCATGTAGGTGAACTGAATAACCATCCACCCAAATTTTATAGAGGATTCATAAATTTTTTTTCCCCTTCTGCTCTCAGCAGGCAAACAACCATAACATTCCTGGAGGTTCTTGTGGTTTTAAGATTCTGAGATCACCATTTGATGATTAAATATTGACCAAAATCCCCTTTTAATCCAATCAGAAAGGAAAATGGAAGTCGTCAACCTGTGATTAAAGCCTGTAGAAACTACTCTTTTCAGCCCCTCTGACTATCATAGATTTAATTTCATTGATCTTGGGACCTTTGATAATCGTAAATGCTATGAGCATCGCTGCTAATCTGATCAACTCAGTGGAAGTTAAAGCTCTGTTAGAGAAATGATTGGCCGCTTTTCTTTCAGTAAACCCCTAAGTGCCATTGTTCTGAGCCCAGAAACGATAGTGCAGTGTCAAACATCGCTCTAATTCAGCATGTTTTTTCAGTCGTCGCCACAGCGGGCGTTGCTTACAACATTTCTTCATGTTCGATTTGCACGGCACCTCTGCAATGCCCATATTTGCTCAAGAAGTTTGCTCATTATTTCAAAGCACCTAGTAAGCAGAGGGGACTGGGATGTGAGAATCTGTGTGAAGCTATGAATGAGTCACTCAGAGCAAATCTTATCTTCCCCGTCAATAAAGCGTTTTTTATCACTGCTCCCATCTTAAAATTCTGCAGACTCCTCAAGGAACAGTCATATACAGGGCTATAAAGTATAATCTGCATGGTTATGGCTTTCTCAATCTCACACACACTGACACACTGTTCTGATGGGTAAGATAGGGCAAGTTGGTTTGAAATTCTCCCATTAGGTGAATTTTGGAGGTGGGTGTTAGTCTATAAGAAGTATAAGATGCTGCATGTGCATTCCCAGAGGACACAGACTATATGGTACAGCTTGTGCAGTATGAAACACAAGGCCCTGTCTGAGATGTCTGAACAGAGTAAATTTATTGCAGCACATTACCATTCTGCTCACAAATTCTATTACACACAAAACAGGCATATATTTATAATCTAAAACCCTTACATTTTACTTAAAGTCAAAGTTGTAGCCCCCACTGTGTTGTATTCTCAGTATTGTTGTCCTGATATAGTGCACATGACCAGTAAACAAAGTGGATGATAAGCAATTATTCAAGCTGAATGAAAATGTCACCCCCAGTGACCACAGCTGACAACAGCTGGCTGTTACTCAGCTGACATATACTGCATACAGCATGTGGTGGCCATGTTGAAATGTAATGGGATGTCAGCGCTGTCTTATAATCAGTCACCCAAACTCCCTGCCCCGGGGCTAAAAGTCAAAGGATCGGCGAGAACTGATGTAACACTTGTGTGATTCTCCCCTTTGAAACTTCAAACTCCAGTTTGTGAACAAAGTCTATCTTCTGAATAGGAATCTCCGACCACTGACCAAACTCCATTTGTAACCACTGCCTATTTGTACCTTCTCCTCAATGACTAGATTTCATTTCCCAAGTCCGATCTCTCAAAGGCAAGCAACAGGGAATCTACATATAGTGAAATCAAAACACTGGAACTAGCAGCTGGGAGAAAGGACAATCCATGATGGCCTGGAATAGTCAATAAGATCTGGAGTACACCATGTGGGAACTTATTTTGTTTTTGAAAAGAGAGCTGCACTACAGGGAAAAAGTGAATGTTTATTATACGCATGTAGGAGCGTGTTGATATTGATAATTGTAAAAGAGATGGAGTCAGTGTGCTGCCTGCAGCATGTTTGAGGCCAGCAGGAAAATGCTGCTGCTCTGCTCTCCTGCAGTAGATGGAGGAGATAGGTGAGTGTCATGGCAAAGACCTTGTCAACAGATAACTATCTGCAAATCACACAGCTTATGCAAGCCCCTCCGGCTGACCAGCAGAATATCATATTTTCTGTGCCACAGCACTATTGTCAGTTGCAGTTGTTGTTCCTGCTCATGTTGAGTGACTTTTCTGAAAATCAAATTGCATTTTGTGTTCGTTTTCTCACACTGTTGAGTTAATCTGTAAAGTTGTGCTGAATCAGTAAGCTCTCTCTTGTTTTACTGGAGATTAGCATGCTAGTTTTACCCTCGTCGGTGAAATATATTTTCCTCTGCTCAGGTAGACAAAAAATTAAATGAAGCACAAGTGCAGCTAAGCTGATCAACACTTGCAGAGCCTCAGAGGCCTACAGTCCTTGTTTATCAAAGCTCTTCGGGACACACTGTTTACCTCAGTGAAGTCATCAATGTACTGGGCTGACTGTGGGCTTCATCAAGTCTAGGACGGTTATAAATATTAATGCTTCATTAATTAGATTGCAAGCTGGAGCGTGGAAGAAGCTTTATAAGGGAACGATAAACTTTTCTTTAGCCAAATTATTTCTATTTTGTGCAGACATCTAAGGAATTTTGCTGTATAAAGTGCGCAAAAGCTAAGAGTCAGAGTCTTTTTTCCTTTTTTTTTAACAACAGAAAAGTTCTCATAGTCCTCACCCACGATGACTATTTGGTCTCGGGGTAATGATAAACCACTAGGGCCTAATTTACACAAGTTCAATAATATCCCATAGTATTACTGGGTAATAAAGATGTTGGCAAATAAAGGTGAGAAGTTTGTAGTTAAAGCAATGATTTTTCACTCACTCTACTAATGCCACAGAGAACAAGGCTGCATTCCCTCTCTGTTTGCTTGTCTTTAAGGTTGTTTTATATTAATGAAATTTTTTATTCACAGAATCTTTCCAAAGTTCCACATCTTTGTTGTACTCAGCTTACTTAAAATGCTTCGATTTGTAACACATTTATTTATTTAAAGCAAAATAACCTCAAAGTAGCCTACAACTGTTTAATGTTTCAGGCAGAAGGCAGTATTCCAAAGTTTTACAATATTTTGCAGGTACAATATTTAATGAACATGTTTGTTTTTGTTACATACCCAGCCACAGCTTTTTTTTTTTTTTTTTTGAGACAGACTAAAAACTCACGTAGCCTCTGTGCACCAAATAAGTAAACAATTGCATCAATAAACATGAAGACCCATGCGCAACGTAAATCAATCACAGTGCGTGATAAGCCTCTGTAATCATTAACTTCTGTTTTGCTGAGAATTCATTTTGACTGCTGGCCCAGTCACTCCTGTCAGCAGCCCTGCTCTGAGCACTTTTATCTGCCTATAGGTCCTCCAGCCATCCGCCGATCGATAGACATTTAACCTCAATATCTTGAATAACAAGACACTAAATATTTAAGAATTCAACCTTATCCTCTCAATGCACAGCTAAAATCAAACAAACCTACTTATGAGTCCCAAAAAAAGATAACAAACTTTCACATCTATACAGTGTGAAAACTGAAAATGCATCAGAAATATTCTGCATTAAAACCCTCAACATTAGTGACTTTTCACCTAAATACCCTAACTGATGTGCATGATATGCACAATTGAGAGTGACCATCCACCCACTCAGTGCATCACTCATACTGAACCAGTATCACCACTGTCTATCTTTGGCACGGTGCTGGACAGTTTGAATACTTTCAACAAGGCCACACGCTGCCCTCGACCTCGCGTTGTTCTGTTTGAACAGCCGACTCTGTCGTCCGATCACGCCATCATTTTTATGTCAATGTCACAGGCCAGCCTGTTTCTTTTCCAACACTGCTGCAAAGGCTGTTAGTGAAGCCGCAATCACTGTTTACTACTGCCATCATGTGGACATGAGCCACAAGTGGATGATACGGTGTGTATTATCCACACACATTCATCTGACAGAGATGAATGTGTCGTTCTCTGGCCAAAACAGTCATCACAGTGTACTTCAACAATTCGAACTGTCAGGATATTGTATTCTACATTGATTTGTTTTGAAGCTGGACAATGTTTCCCTCCATTTCTTTCCCTCTCTGCAGCAGTTTCTTCCAAACATTGCTTACTCAAAGTATTTTTCACCCCAAACAAGTCAGTTTTACGTTCATTTCCATCCATAGATCAGATTCCTTTTGAAAGATTTAAGCAACAGAAAACCAGGAAATCCATATCACAGCCTCATATTGAATCACGCATCACTCTGTTAGCGCCCACACACAGCTCTATGGTTTTACTGCATTAACAGGAGCTTGTTGTTTGTGCTCAACTCAGGAATAATCTACATGCTCTGACTAATTCCCGCTCTCCCTCCCCTACACCGTGTTTACAAAGCGACCTTATGTTCTTCTCCTTTACCTGGATTGGTGAAGTGCAGCGTCCCATCCTCGCCATACATCCCTGTGAAGGCAGAGGCCTGGCAGTGCTCTGGCCAGCTGAGTGCAGGCCCATGAGCCTTGGCTGCTCTCTCAGGCCCAGCCAGGCTGAGGCAGGCAGCAGGGCCACAGCGACTGCACAGGGCCACTGGGCTGGCTGTAAGGGCCCAAGGCAACCAGGGATAATCCCCTAATGCCTGTCACAATGAGATTTGATTGGATACTTGAGCACCCGGCTTATTAGTGTCAAGTGAACAGTGTTTAATGTCCACCCTCCATGCAGGCAGCTAATTGGGGGCTCTGTTTGGTTAAACACCAGTGAGCTGCATCTAGGTGGGGCTGGATTTTATACTGGATTTGAGTACAGAAAATGTATTTAACAGTTCCTCTCTAAAGTGTTTTGCACATTTTCTAACTTTGTTATAGCATGTGCTATGCAATTACAGCTATTCACAGTCTATTTTTTCTTTTTGTTCATAAAATCAGATGAAGAGGTCACAGCTTTTTTTCTGTTCTGATTGTAGGATGAAACTTGGACTAACTAGACAACAGCAGCAAAAAAGGCAACAGGCTATTGACACAACCAGTAGCTTTTTATCTGTTAACACGATGAAATACAGCAGAGTCAATCTCAGAGTTTAAATTGGCTAATCCAGATGAAAAAATAGACTGTACTGCAAGTTGGACATTTGTTTTGAATATACCTGCCCATCAAGGATTTAATATCTGCTGTACACTACCAAAATGTCCAAATGGCCAATGCTATCCTACAGCCATTAAAAAATTAAGTAAATATAAGCATAGATATAGCAATTTAGACATTGAAATGCCACCCGATTTTTCTTTTTATGAGTGACATTCAAAGCCATATGAAAGGGCTTAATACCAGAGAAAACATTTTGTGAATTGTATATGGGCAATTATGCTTATAACTATAACTAACACTGTTTTTCCATGATACTTAAAGACCACTTTAGTATCCACATTCAATTCTTCCAGTTCACGCTCTTGATTTAAAGATTGTTTTCCATCAGTTTCTCAAAAAGTGAGCCATGTGTCACGGCCTTTATTCAAGGAGAGGTTATGTTTGTGACTCTAGTTACTGCTCATTTTTGTCACTCAGATTGTCTCTGCTGAGAAGCCAAGCCTCCCAGTGCCCCAGTGTCAAGCCATTCAGCTTCCTGGGCAAACAGACTCATTGGCTGAGGGGCTGCTGAATGGCTGTTGTTGTGTTTACATTCACCAACTGATTCTGCAAGCAGCAGAGCTCAGGAGTTTGTCCAGGTTGTGACCGTTGAGCAATTAATCCTGTGTCTGACATGAAGTTATGTGAATTGTATCAGCTACGAGTTTCCTTGCTATGGGCCAAGTCTGTTGTTTTGGTGTCTGAGTATTTGTGTCTAGAGGAGTAATTACAGTTCAAAGCCTTCAAACTGTAGCATTGTGAGCTGGTTAATTAGACGTGTGTCTCACTTCATCACATTCAATTATCATCTAGAGGTGGTTTGTTGTAATTATCTGCCGGTGCTGTACATCTGTATTATATCACATCAAGCTCTTTGCAGAATAATGCAAGAAAACTGAGAAGTCACAGTATAGTCTCAGTAAATTCAGGATTGTTAAGGCCGATGTCTTTTGGAGCCATTACTGTATGTCAGCACATTTTCAAAGTAGGAGCAACCTGAGCAGTGATTTGCATTTCTCTTTGTTTGCACAAAGAAACATAGTATAACCCGATCTAGGCCAAAAAGAAGCTTAGAAAAGGCAGCTGCCAAAGAAATGCATTTGTAACATAAATGTCCTGGTTTTGAACGATTTGTCGAGCATATAGTGGCTAAACCAATCCTTTCAGAAAATGTTGCTATTGTGCTCAATAACAGTGTAACTCAGTCATCCAATCAGAGGTGATATAATCTATCTGGATCCATGAATGAACCTCTCTAGTTGGCTAATTAAGGAAAAGTGTGACCTTATTTTAAATTGTCATTGGCTTTGAATGTCCGAGAGGATAATAATCAAAATGCCCAAATACCACATGACCAAATACACAGAATATAGTAAAAATAATATAAGCACACCTTCCATCAATGACTGAAGGGCTACCATTATTAGTATTAGTAGTAGTGGCATTAGCAGTGGCATCTTTGGTGTTTCTGTTGTTATTGTTGTTGTTGTTTTGATCAGCTTTCCTATGAATGACTGGATTGATTCCAGTCAAAGAAATGGGGCAAGGAGGAGGAGGAGGAGGAGGAGAAACCAACAATGTTACACACATCTGATGTGCTGAAGTTTGAGCCATTAATGCCATTTGACAGTGGCATGAATGAAAAAAAAAAAACAGATTTTAGAGAGATAGTTATTTGGAAGTGGCCCACCGGTCTGAGGGTTTTGAAAACGACCTTGCAAAGTCAAACATGATGAACAAATTGCTATTTTTTAGCCGTATTAGGCCTTTAAGTCATTTTTTCTCACTGGCAAGAGCTTTGTAAAAATGGATTTGCATCCCCACACCCCACTGTGCCATGCAAATTATTCAGTGAATGATCACTGGCATAAAAACAAAGTTCACACCAACTACTCGTGTGTGTGTGTATGTGTGTGTGTGTACTCTGGTGTGAGAAGCAGTAGAGTCTGCTTAGTTTATCACACAGCTCAAAAAGGCCATTCCTTTGATGGGGATCTTTCAGAAGGAACAAAAGTAGAAATGATAATCTGTCACAGGAATGTGACGTGTTTGTAGATGTGAAGAATGGAAATATGTGTTTCCATGACAAAACACAAAGCCCAGGTAACAAGAATGAAAATAGACTTTATCCAGATCTTTGGTGTCTCAAAAGACTTACTTATAACCGTTACGGTGACATTATGGTGGTTAAAATGCTCAAATCATCCTCTAAGCCCCCTCAGTCTCGATGCACTGCGGCGTATCTGACGCCTCAGAGCCTCTGTATCATCACCACCATCAGGCCCAGCTTTCAGGGCCTTTTTAACAACCTCTATATCTCTGACACACCTCCTAGATTGCGGCCGTGTGGAAAACACAGACACAAATGGCGATGATATTTCCTACTAGGAGTCACTCGTGATCCCGCAGCGCTCTGAAGCCAGTGGCTGCGTTCACCGCCATAAAGAAAGCGAGCAGCTGTCACACTCAATCTTTTTCACTGAAACCACTGAGTCAAAGTGATAAAAACAGAAGTGTGTACTCACCAAATGGAAGTTCCATACTTGAACTGACTTGTGTATTGACATTAACCATGTCTTCTTCGTTTTCTCCCTTTTCAAAGCATGTGCTTTAAATCCACCTCTTCTTCACCTCAGTAGTCTCAAACCATAAAGTGTAAAATATGGAAGTTTGGCGCGGCGTGCTTTAGTGTGAGAAGGGTGTTGTTGGTGCAAGGTAAGGCCGGCGTTGCCGCTGTTATCTTATTGATTTTCCTAATCTGGGCAAATGTGGGTGGAGAGGTTAAACAGTAACCAGGCTCGTATGGACACCAATCTATATAGCAGCTGTAGCTATAGCAACAAGATGATAGAAACTCAAATAGACATAAAGTTATTATGTGTTTTACCCTGTTTCCCATCACTAAAATAAGGCTTTGAGAATATGGCTGAGGAGTGAATAAGGGCACTGAATAATAAAAGAAAGAAGTTAATACAGAAAGAGAAAGCCAGAAGGTGTGGAGAGAAAGAGGAGTGGAGAATGTACTGAGGGTGGCAGCTAAGAGACTGTGTGTGTGAGTGATGCAAGCAGTTTTGTTTTGGTGGAGAAAAAAGCTATTTCCTGCTTAGCTGCCTAATACAGCAGATATAATTATCTATCAACACCTGTGGATGACAGGAAGACCGCTGAATTTGTTTAAAAACGAGATGTTATTTCCATAGTTTAGTTGGCTAATAACCCCACACCTGGCTGTTTGCATCAGCCCCCATCCATGTTATAGCTAGAGAGGGCAGATTTGTCCGAGCTCTTACTGGAAAACACAAGTCTATAAAAATCTTCATTCCTGTAGTCTGCACAGGTAATTTTTGGCATGCTCAAAAAGTATCACAGGTGTTTAATTTGACTGAATAATGGTTCATATTCTGGTTTATCACTGCGACTTTGAACATCGCCTGTGCCTTTACGTGATTTAAGTTCTTTGAGGCAGCTGTTCAGGCGTAAAGTGGTGATCACAATGTGAGGAACTGCCTGTAATTATGAGAATATGCATAAAGTGGTGAAAACTGTAGGTGTAATAACTTGCAGTATCAAGAGCTACACAAAAACAGAGTGTAAGCAGGAATTTTCTCTCCTACAGAAAGTGCTGATCCGGCTCGGTCTCTGCACTTGCTTGTGGGAAACTTTCACTTTTTGTTTGCCAGGGAAAAAAAATTTTCCATGTCAGATATTTTACGTGCTCAGTGGCAGTGACAGTGTGTGTGTGTGTGTGTGTGTGTCTGTCTGTCTGTCCCTGTGAACTGGTTGAGTGTCACAGCTGATCTCCTTATATTTATGACCATAAAAGCTGCATTAGACTCCTGTTTTATGGCAGAGAGAGTCTCAGTGAGTAAATGGAGAGATGTAATGAGGTGAAATACAAGGCAAAATATTTCCTGCAGCAGTCAGTGGATAAACACAAGTATAGTGCACAGCAGGCTGTTTGTCGAGAGATACAAAGTCATCAGTTATTTATAACTTAGCAAATGTTCAATCCAGCTTCCACATATCGGCGAATTAAAAACATTTATGTTTTATTCAATGAGTGATTCAGCAGTTTTTCTAGTCAAAACATTCCACAGAAAAAGATTGTACTGAACAGGTGCTACAAGAGAGTCAATGACAAGGCTACAGTAAATATCTGTACAGTAAAAAAGTATAAAAAGTGCTTAATTTTTGAGAATGCCTTATAATAGTCATTCAAACCGATAAATTCATCCATGACAGTGCAAAAATGTCTGTGGGAATTTTTACAAAGTATAAAAATAGGTATGTTCTTTCACCAGATAATCCAAGAGAGAGAAACAGTTCAAATAAAACATCCTTTGGGTTTTAGATATGATTTTCTCACTGAAGTCACTGCAAACAATCTCCATCTTAACAAGTCATTTAGTCCAATATTCAGTGTTAAAATCTTGTTTTTCTTCCAACAAGGTAAAAAAAATCTGCCAGTGGGATGAGATAATCGAAGCACTTGTTTCCAATGCTAATCGACTTTTTCCAGCTTTTCTTGAATCAAGTGTCATTTTCGTGATCTTAGTGGACTGATCTGCCTTGCTCTGCCTTTTGTCTACATACTTACCAGAAAAATTTGTGATGTGCGTGAAACTGCATTGGAAACAAGTAGAATTGTCCTACTTGTCCTACTGGCAGATTTGTTTTTCACCTGTTTTAAGAAAAACAAGATTTTAACATTGAATATGAGAATATGAAGATGTTTTACGAGTCTGTGGCAGCCAGGTGGACAGGGTCCGAGGCACAGGAGACAGATTGAACAGGCAGAGAGGAACTGGACAGTCTGGAGGTGGTAGAGGAGAGGAGGATAAAGGACAAGATCTGCACTGTCCTGGACAAACCCTCTC
Source organism: Holocentrus rufus (assembly GCA_900302615.1). Taxonomy (NCBI): domain Eukaryota; kingdom Metazoa; phylum Chordata; class Actinopteri; order Holocentriformes; family Holocentridae; genus Holocentrus; species Holocentrus rufus. The sequence continues at coordinate 17,639 of OMLF01010600.1, forward strand.
ACTCTCTCCATGAGGATCTGTGGCACCTTCAGCCAAATGTTCATCCACCCCAGAGCGCCTCAGACGTTCCTTTGTGCCGACAGCTGTCAGCCTGTTTAACAAAGATATCTGACTCCCACCCTCCCCACTACTCATACGTGCAAACACACACACACACACACACACACACACTCGCAAACAAATGTCACTTTGTGACACTGGTATTCTGTATGCCGACACTTGTGTACATTCTGTTCTGCTTATTGTGTTACACAGTGTTATTTTATTAATAGTACTTACTATTACTATTAGTTGTATTATTTCAGCACTGTCACTGTTAATTATTGTGCAGGACTTGTCATTTATTAGTAGCAGTACTTCTTGTGTTCTTGTCTTGCTGCTGGAACATAAAAAAAATTTGCCCGCATGGGAATTAATAAAGTATTACATCATCATCATCATCATCATCATCATCATCATATTTGACTTGTTGAGATGGAGGTTTTTGCAGTGAACATCAAACTGAGAAAAGACAAACATTCACACCACTAGCTCATTTTGATTGTGCTCAGAAATGATTAATAAAGACTTCCTATTATGATGGAAACAGTGGTAATTGAACTGCTAATTAATTCTGTCAAAATGGTTTTGTCCTGCAGTTATTGTTTTAATTGGACAAAGCTGAACGTCACATGGACTGTGAGTTGTAATCTGCTCTGTCTTCCATTAAAACAAGAAACAATGTCATCAGAAGTGCTGTGTTGTCTCTAGTATCCTTTGTATCTTTTGGATTTTGCGTCTCCTGAACACTGGTTTCTCCAGCAGGCGCCACCGTAGCTTGATGGACAGGCGGAGCACGGCTTCCCGGCCTTATAGGGAGCTTCTCCCACCCAGTTCCCTCTGAAAGAGAAATAAAGCAACATACTCTTAGCTGCAAGGTCTTGATATGCATTTATTTTTGCATGTGTATGTGCATCAGATAACTTGGGAATATATATGCACTGACTATATATGTAGCCTGTTATTGGAAGAGATTATATTACACATCTCTTATACTTACTTTATAGAGTAGTTGCAGACTAGAAGTGTTGCTTCCCTCCAGGTGCTACCAAATACATACATGTTTGAACACTTCTTTATGGCACATCCCACTCTGTTGGTGTTGGCCCACACCATCTGCAATACGCCACAAAACACAGAGAAGCTGACCTTTTCACATTTAGATCTTGTAATGTCATCAAACATAAAGTTCAGACCAGCAGACCAACACTGAACTTTATCCGAGGAGAATCCAAAATAGTTGGCCATTATATTTGGTCAGCGAGAAATTTAAAACATTCAGGGTATTGCATTTGTCCGCAGTTGCTCCCCATCATCATTTGGGAAAGCTATAGACCATAAAGTCAGGTCAACCCAGCATGCAGGCGAACCAAAACCACAAGTCCAGGCATTTTCAATCTGGAAAAGACAGCTTCTCTTTGGTCTGCGGGGTTATTTAGGGTAGAAGAAAGCACTGAACGTTTCCTCAGACCTAAACAGGAAAGCGACATACCTGTGTGTAGTGAGAGCACACAGACCCGGTACATCTGTTTGGGTAGGAGAAGTGATGCCTCTCGTCATGCCACGACCTCACCAGATCGATGATGGACCGGTACCTGTCAAAGAGATCACTCATTCATTCATGGATCCATTTTAGCACGGTGCATTTCTCACTAGATGGTTTTTAATCGCACAACTGCTTATTCCATATTTCATGGTCTCGTAACAGAGCTCTGCATTACCCTCCAGAATTGATTGACAGGTTTTGGCCCATATATCTCATAGCTTGTGTTGGACCGTGATCCCATATGCAGCGTGAAGCCCAGGAGTCCGCTGACTTGGCTAATCCCTCGTCCCAGACCTGCAGCAGAGAGAGAGAGAGAGAGAGAGAAAGAGGCTGTTCAATAACTCACTGAGACATGAAGACAGAACAGACAGAACAAAACAGATAAGCCCAATAATTGCCAATAGCTCTGGGAAGCTGCACACACTTTCAGGCAGTGGTTAACTGCTTTCCAGGATTTTGGCACCTGTGAGTAAGAAAGTAAGCATAGTTTTGTGTCAGGCTCATATTAATGCTATTCAGGAAAGAGAAAAGAAAAAAAGAAGAAAAAAAACAGAACAAGTTAGTTTCAGAGGAAAAGTAAGATGTTCCCCATCAGTTTGGTTGGATGCAGGATTCACTGTGAGAAATCAGGTATGGCAGTAGTATTCTAACATATGTTTTTTGTGCATATTTTATGTTTGCTCTGTTTTGCTCAAGTGTATTTTTGTAATTTATTGCCATTAAATTTTACTCCATGTATTATATAGTTGTAATTTTTTTTTTTTACATTTATTTAAGGTGAGATGTCTTTCTAAGCAACTTTATTTTAATTTCATCTGCACACTCTGTAAACTTGTTATCTTATGTCGTCTGTATTTATTATTTTCTATGTGCAAATAAACTAAACTAAACTACATTGAAAGCTGCCTTGTCTCCCTGTTCTGGACCTCACCATGTATTCCATGTTGGCAGCAGGGGGGAAGACCTGAGAGCGGACTCGGTTGTGATAATCCAGCAAGGCGTTCATGTCCCTGGATGAAATGGCTCGCTTACGCCT
>OMLF01010600.1:44926-65879 GCA_900302615.1 Holocentrus rufus
AGTTACTCGAGCATGCTGGAGCACTTACAATTAAATCAATTCAGTGTGTAACCGTATTACATCACATGATAGGCTACGCACAATCATGCGCCGTGGAAACCCCAACATGAGAGCAGGAAGGCTGCGCTTCACTGGAAGGTCAACCTGCTCCGTGTAAGGACAGCCAGCTGTAGGCTACAAGTAATGATGCTTGGGGAAGCATCAGGATTACATAGGCCACAGCAGGCCAATGTGTACTACAAACCAGCAGAGATGAGAGAAAAAAAAAAAAAAAAAAAAAAAAGTAGGAGGGTCAGTTCACGTAGCTCCTGGGCTGTTCCTCTGCATCCAGATCGTTTCAAACTCAAGGTGGTAAAACCTCAAGATATCATATAAATTCCCTGACTAAAACCTCTTGTCATATTTCTGTAACATTCCTATTGGGACTTAGTGTCAGTATAGATTATAATGACCGAACTATACTATAAGTTTTTTTTTTTAATCTGCTTTGATATTATTGTAGCATTTTCTGTAGTATATTTTTGACTCATCAGCAGATGCATTATAGTCTAAAATTTAGATGTGGCATTTACATGATTACTATTCTAAGTATTATTCTTTAGTGTTGATTTAGCCAAATTTTTGTAAGGGTAGGTCATTAGATGTGTTATTAAGCTGCATCACTTAAGTATAAGCCTCTCCTAAACCAGTATCCTACATACTATTTGCAAGAGGGGGCTGTATTGCAAGTGCTGACATTAACCAGTAGAGGGTGCGATGTGAGTGAAGTGCAAGTAAAATATTAATCTTCTGACATTCACATCCACCGAAAAAGAAATATATATTTATTTCAAGTGTTTGTAAAATGAAAAAATAAAATGTGAATTAAAAACAGCATAAAAACAATATGAGCAGGTAAATTGCAAGTGTAGGGCGCTTTATGTAATTGGGCTGTAATTCTAAAGCATTTCCCTTTATAAAAAGGCAATCCTATAATAAAGTTATCTTACTATTCAAATATTAAAGAAACTATAGATACAAAACTATAAGTCCCAATAAAAGTATGATAGGATGATTAAGTATTACCACACAAGATTAAAGATTACCGTAATGTTTGATAAATTCACTATAAACCCACTGTTGTGTAAGGTCCCTACAGGATTATTATAGTAATTATTATCAGAGGAAATAAAAAAAAAAATACCACAACATCAACATAAAGACTCTACTGAGTACCACAGACACTCTAATAGGCCGTTTAGGACTATGAAAGCGATATTGCAGTGATTTCTCATTGGGGTCTTCATGCCATTATTTACGCACATAGCTTATTGGAGGATAATTGTGTCCAAAATAATTTCACTTTGTGCAGGATAAAAGGATAAACCTATAGACAGCAGTCCTAAATGGCATGCACACTGAGTCCCGAAGTGGCAAGAGTCTGGCATGGCTCCTTGCAGGCAGCAGAGTAAGGATTGGGTTGTATTTTTGGAAGGGTGTGTTTGTGGATTGGTCGCCTTGTTAGGTCTGCTAAAATACTTCCACCAGCAGCGGCTGTCAGGAGATAGCTGGGTGGCAGGGACAGGGGGAAAGGGGCTTTTCTCTGTGGCCACCTTGTAAGCCATGTAAGATCCCTGGCTTGTCAAGACAAAATACAGAAAAACCCATCCAGTTCAATTACGCGTAATTGGTTCCATATTTTAATCTAACTTAACTTACTGAGCAACAAATCTGTAGATAGTTCATGACTCAAATCGTCGAACCCACCACGGACACTGGAGTCATCTAAAGAAAAGAGGAGGATAAAGATATTTAAGTTTCTGCAAAGTGAAGTGCGCCCCGGAGCTACATGGAAACGCTCAGAAATTCCCAAACCAACTCGAAAAGAAGAAATTCACACAAGTGCAGTGCCAAGGATATCTCAGATCAGTTTTGATGTCAGGTGAAGGTGAACTCAGACTGACAGAGATTTTTATCTTTAGCGAGGTAATTAAAATTTTCATTTACTTTCGAATCGGTGCGGTATTGGCTTGCAGTGAGGTATGAGCGGAGGTCGCTTTGAGTTTGACGACGGCGGAGCTTATTGTGGAGGCTGGGAGGGGGGCAAAGCCCACGGGCATGGCATCTGCACCGGACCCAAAGGCCAGGGCGAGTTTTCCGGCTCCTGGAATTACGGCTTTGAGGTGGTGGGAGTCTACACCTGGCCCAGTGGTAACACCTACGAGGGATACTGGTCGCAGGGGAAACGTCATGGTCTGGGAGTTGAAACCAAGGGACACTGGATTTACAAGGGGGAATGGACTCATGGCTTCAAAGGGAGATACGGCACCCGACTCAGTGTTGGTAGTGGAGCAAAGTATGAAGGAACGTGGAATAATGGACTTCAAGATGGATATGGCACAGAGACATATGCTGATGGAGGTGAGATGTCAGAATGAGGCTGTTCTTTAAACATGCACTTTTTACTTTATTTTGTTTTATTTCGTTTTATTTATTTATTTATTTATTCATTTTGGGGGAAAGCTGGTGTAAAAATAAAAATAATAGCTCCCCATCATGTGTCTGTGTAGTGACAGATGCTAAGAAATATGTAGTATCTTTGGTTCCAATACAGTGTGGGTATTTCATGAGTGGTTGTGGTTCACTCAAGCATGCAACATTAAAACCATTGAACCCAAGTGTTGCCATATGGTCCGCTGCACCAAGCCCAATGCAGGGGACCAAGTGACAGATCATTGTGGCAAATGGAAACAAGCCTTTAAGATGTCGTCATCATCATCATATATTATAAGAGGTCCATTCATTGTAAGGTCTATGATGCCAGTGTGACTAGAGGAAAATGTCAGTCTGCTGCTGTCAGTCAAAGGTCTTATTTGAAATCTAACCCCAGAGGCTCTTTTGAGTAAAACTAAGCTGCAATTGTAGCATCATAAAGAATCTGTTGTTTACAGGCCTGTTGGCTGGCAAACAAGATAAAACCATTTCATGCCAACAATGTTTTGGCGCAACAATTTAAGATGACTACTTGAAGCCAGCATTCAAAGGATCCAATAGTAAGAAAATAGTTTGAGTGAAGTTGGCCAATGTGAAATTTTAAGCCTCTTCAGCAGTGTCTGCATATTTTAGTACAATGGCAACAATTCCCCTCCTTAACAGCTGACTCATCAGCTTTGGGCCCAGTCAGATGGAAGTTGTATTGAGGAGGTGTGTGGCGGGGCTGTGATAGTACCAGATGTCAGGAAGTAATAATAGCCCACCAACCTTCTGCCCTCCTGGCCTCACGGGCCGAGGCTGGTCCCTGGAATTCAGACACATGTCTGTATCAGCATGAGAATGGACCCCAAGATCAGTTTTTGGAATGGGTCTGAAATTCAGTCTTTTCACACTATTGAAATTTATGTAATTCCAAAGGAGATAAACAAAGTATTATGATTTATCCATGAGAGGCTTTCTTTTCTGAATTTATAATGCCCTTATCTGTGGTGTCCAAAGAAAAGAAAAGAAAAGAAAAGAAAATGTATTAAGCTAATGTGTTTTCCCTTTTTCACCTGTCAATCCTGACATCCTGTGTGTCCTCAGGCACTTTCCAGGGCCAGTTTACTGGTGGGATGCGGCATGGCTATGGGGTCCGTCAGAGTGTGCCCTATGGCATGGCAGCAGTGGTCCGCTCCCCTCTCCGTACCTCCCTGACCTCCCTTCGCAGTGAGCACAGCAACGGCACCATCCTGCAGCAGGATATACCCATTATCACCACCACCAATGCCTCAGGTGAGGAGATGCCTGTCGCCACCCCCACCCATCTGGGACCATCCCGTGGGGGATTTGCCCTCACCCTCCAGGTGGATCCAGAGGCCATCAAACCCAAGAAGAAGGGCTTGTTCCGCAGGGGCTCCCTGCTGGGTAAATTGAAGAAGTCAGACTCCCGCACCTCACTGTCCAGCCAGAAGAGCAAGATCAGCTTCCTGAGGACCGAATCCGCTCTCAGCTCCAACGCCAGCGATGCCAACTCCACCATCAGTGGAGATGAGAGTCTGGCCGGAGCCGAGGATTTCCCCCCAGTGGAGGCCGACATCGACGCCACCACCACAGAGGTCTACATGGGTGAGTGGAAGAACGACAAGCGTTCAGGATACGGAATAAGCGAAAGATCCAGCGGGCTGAAGTATGAGGGCGAGTGGCTGGACAACCAGCGACACGGGTATGGCTGCACCACCTTCGCAGAGGGAGGGAAGGAGGAGGGCAAGTACATGAACAACATGCTGGTGAAGGCCATGAAGAAGAGGGTGATCCAGCTGAAGGGAACTAAGATCAAGCAGAAGGTGGAGCGGGCAGTGGAGGGAGCTCAGAGGGCCGCGGCCATTGCCAAGCAGAAGGCCGAGATCGCTGCCTCCAGGTAAGAACACACTCCTGCAGGATGGGTTAGCTCTGCTTTTCTTCATCTTTGACAGTGTAAGTATTTGTCGCCGGTGATGTACTTGAAAGGAACAGTTTATCCAAAATACACCAGTCCACCCTGATGCTTCCTGTCTCCTGTCACCCCAGTTGGGTTGGATGGGTATTGTTTTGTGGAGTTCAAACAGTCAAAACTTTACATGTGAAAAACTCAACAGCAACAGCTCTTTCCAAAAACAATGGCATGGATACCCGGCATAATCCACAGCCCTTAGGAGCAAATAGTTTTGTTGGGAGCTATTTCCTGCCAAAGGGCTCTGGCAAACTATCTCAGGGCGGATAGATAAGGTTTGCCAGTGTTCTTTGGCACATTAAATAGGGAAGATTGCGGCAGACTGAAAACCTCACCAGATAGCACAGAATCTATCTGAAAGGATAGATGCACTAAATGGATGTTCCCAGATGGGTGGGGGTGGTCTTTTCTGTATTTTGGGTGAACTGTTTCTGTAAAATATGTATTAATAGTGAAACAGTTACATTAAGTCATATGTTAATAGAGTTTTGTTGACTCAGAAATGACCAACTATTACTGTTAAAATGCCACTTTAAACTTCAACTGCTAATCCCAGTGGGTTAATTTTAATGAAGAAGAAATTATGTCTCGCAAGTGGGTGCACTTCTTTTCAGCTCTGCTCTGCATTGCTTAAGCACAAGATACTATATAGACCACAAGGCCAGTGTAAGAAAGTAAATTAGGGTGCTGGTTCAGTGGGTGACCAGTGAGCGCCATTAAAAAGATAACAGTAATAAAAAGAGATGCTTCAGTTCAGTCAATCACAATAACCCAGGTTTTACTCCCTCCACTTACTCCTCTTGCTGCTGGTCACCATATTTCCCACAATAGAGAACACAACCAAAGAAAGTCATTAGGTTTGCATAATGCTGTGTCACAGTTAAGAAATAGTGTGAGTAGTAGCTGAAGTGGCTGCCCAGATTTACTGTGTTAAAGCGCAGTATTTCAGATGATACTTAGTTGCAGTCTTGCCTTGCACAGCTTTAAAGGGATAGTTCACCCTTTTTGAAAAACTTGATATTGTTTCACTTACACCTTCGCTGGTGTAAGTGAACCACAGTGGTGGTGCCGTGTTCCTCTCATCATTACCATTACATCATTACTAGAAACTAGCTGGATGCTCAAGATGTTAACCGTTAGCCACCTGCTATTGGTGTACTCAGCTCTCCAGCTGAGTTTGTAATCCGAAATGGTAAAAAAGTTGACTGTATTCAAAAAAATAAACAAAAAACATCAGTAGAGCTATTTTCTTTTGTGGGAGATCTCTGTGCTGTATGGTTATTTTAAAAAATTTTAGCCAGGGGAAGTAACACGCTAGCACATCCAGCATAGACAGCTGCCACACAAGAAAATAGTTTTATCATTGATTGTTGTTTATTGTTTTTTTTTTATTTTTACTTTTTTACCATTTTGGATGACAAAAATTCTGACACACATCATCAAACCCAAACTTTGTTTATTTATCAACTGGAGAGGATTAAGGCAGTTATTTTTAAGAATGTTAGCCGTGGGGAAGTACACCTCAGTGGCAGGTGGCTAAAAGTTAGCATTTGGAGCATCCAGCTAGTTTCTGGTACTCGGTAATGATGAGAGGAAGATGGCATCTCCACTGTGAAATTTGCTGAAATTATATCAAGTTTTTCAAAATGGGTGAACTATCCCTTTAAAGGACTCGGGCTCAAGCTCTAAAGACTTGGGAACCAACTTGTTGTTGGACTCAAAGTTAGGTTATGTAGGGCATGACTGCAGGTGACTGTTACAGTATTTCTGTAACAATTTTTCAAAAATGAAAACTCTGTTGATTTGAGGGTTCTTCCAGTCCTTGGAGTTACAATACTCAGAAACGTTGGAGCACCTTATGAAAGGCCGGCTGTATCAAGCTGAAATTTCAGTCAAGTTCAAAGGAGCAAGCAATGTGATGTTCTCAGTTTACAGTTTACTCCTTGGCCTGCTGACACAGAAAAAAAAACGGCTTTCCCAGTGTCCTTACAGTACCGCTCCTCTGGATATGGACCATGAAAATGTTGCAAGTGGATCTGGCCCTGTGGAGAACGTCAGCTTAGAGAAATGTTTAGGCTCAGGTAGTTTAGAAATAATAAGCTTTTCTATGAGTGTGTGAATGTAGTTTCAGTCTCCTTTGAATGAAATGATGAGTTTGAAATTAAAGGTTCAAGGTGCTTTCATTATTTGAGTTGAGATTTTCACATCTTGCGAGGCAAAATTAAATATAATTATTTTTTGCAACTTAAATTAACATTTTCATAAGTCTCACTTCAGCCATGAGGAGGTACCTGTTGGTGTTGGTACTGCACATTGCATATAAAACTAACTTTCTCACAAACACATCAGCAAGAACCTTATAATTAAAGGTTATGAAGAAGGTCAGTGATGCATGGAGTTTGTATAGAATATGCATAGCAGGGATTGATTTTTATCTACAGGGAAATCAAATAAATGCCAGTTGCCAGGTTTTTTTTTTCTCAACAGCCCTGCTTTAGCTTTAGCTAGACAAGATTGTGATAATGCAGTAATGAATACCTTTGGCTGCCTCACAGAATTCAACACAACCATAAGATATTAGTAGCAAATTAATAGGTTTATTTAGCTTAGCTTACTGTACGGTATGCTATGCAAGCTTCTGTATTTAATTTATAACATCCTACTGTTGAGTTTTAATGTGAGACCGTGAACACATATCAGTGTGACATGTAGAAGCTGTTAGAGCCTGAAGTGAGAATAGTTTGATCACATGACCACCACCTGTGGCACTCCTTTTAACACCACGCAGAATGAAGTTAAACCAAGCAAACTGTTGGAGCGAATGTTTTTCTTTAGTATATTCGTAATATGTGCACATGTTCACCCCAGGTTTGTCTGTACCCTTACAAGGCGGTAGTGTTTTATCTACAGTCACTCTCGGCACCTGAAATAAGCCCAGTGTTTACAGCAGTGAGGCTTGCACTGATGGACTGCAGACCCCGTCCCAGGGCAGATGGAAATCTAAATATTTTACCGCAAGGATAAGCAGTAATGCAAGAGTTATGGACCAGTGTTTCTCCTGTGATTGCTTTAGCTCACCTGCATCATATCCACAGACTGGCCTTCAGCCTTCCATGAATAGGCATGAGGTAAATCCAGATGCCTGAGCAGAGCTGAGAATGGAAGCAAACATCTTGTATTTATGTAAAACAACTTTCAGCAGCACCTCAGAGGCCTTCACCTTGTCCAAACCAAACGTGTCATCTGCACCAAATTTTTTAATGTATAAATCTGCAAACCTGTGGTATGCCTAGCTAAACAACAGCTACCATGCTGTGCATATAAAGGTCCTGCACTTTAAAATGAAATCTTTTATTATGTAAGAGGATGGTTCACAGCCAGAATAGTGCACTTTTTCCTGAGACAAACCAAAGAGATATGACAGATCTGTTCTTGGCAGTGGTTTACTCTCACTTTATGATCCTTTGGAGATGAAGTCAGGGGTTATAAATACATATGCAACCTGTCCACTGGGGTGTCAGGTCCAGTCTCCCCAACTCAGGTTAGCTAAGTGTTCCCTGGCATCCAGTCAGTGCGTGAACGCTGCTCTGTTGCGTGGGCTGTCAGCCGGGCTTCTGGAGGACCTGGGTGGCCAGGACAGGGTGCAAATGACGCACAGACAGGGGCCCTGTGGTCACAGAGGAGCCCTGACTAAATATGGACAGGCACACTCTTGCTGTATCACAATCACTAGGGAATGCAACAGCTGATTATCCCCCTCACCGCCTCCCAACGCTGTCTTTCCTGCCTGGTCACAGGCAGAAACTCAGACTGTTTTCTTATGCTGAATTTCAATAGCTCTTCCCTTTTTTTGGCATAACTGAGGCCATTACTCACTTTTATGCTGCTGCAGAAAATCAAATACTTGTTGAATCGGCACATAATTACGCTTGAAAACACAAGGCTTTGCTTTATGCCCATAAGTGGTCATATCTGGTAGAATTGGTCTTATACATTTTTTCTTTAAAGTAAGATGACCAAGCACTGAAGTTTTTAGCACCATGGCAGGTTACGGCTCACAGACACCAGTCTGCCTTGCGTCAGCAGTGGTGTCAAATTGTTCCATGGATATAAATATGACACAGCTCATAAGCAAGTGCTTGGGTATAAGGGGTTAGTGTATATATGTACCACACCTAGCTTTAGTTTTGTGGGTAGGCTTACATACTGGACTGCTGATATTTGCATTTTGCGTTGCGTAGCGATCGCAGCCAATCACATCATTTGCTAACAGTTTTCAGTTCAGCTCTTACCTCATGTGAGATCTGTGTGTAAGTTCAATTCATGAATTTCCTCCTCGCCTAATGAGAAGTGAGTGTCATAGAGGAAAAAATAAGTGATGAGTGATGAGGGAAATTGATGAGATACGCTTTTATCTCGGACTATTTCTCATGTGACCTCTTAGCAATGTTGCAATTAGGGGATGCAATTAGCACATAATATAAGTGTATTTTGGCAAGTGATTTAATTATGCTGCGAAACATTGAGTCATCTTTTTATAGAAACTCAGTCACTCTATTGCACTCTCTCCCTCTTTCTTTTTCTCTCTCTCAGACACACACATGCACACACTCACTATAGTTGAATAAGGCCCTCCACAGAGATCGAGTGCCACATGCCAGAATGACAGAATATCTCTTGCCATCAGAAGACTGCAGGACAACTGCAGCATGACAAAAAACAGACGCTTACAAAACAACCAGATGATCAGGAGCGCTCTGTATTGGAAGAAGGGCTTTTACATACAAACAGCATACATGATGCAGCGAGATCCATGCTATTCATTCTGCTGTGGCTCCTTTCCTCTGACATCTCACAGCTACAGGTGTTGAAGAGAGTTCTCTGACAACTGAGTCTCTTCCTACAGCTGACGTCTCATCACTCCTCAGAATACAACAGTGAGTGTCTCCTTTGGGGAGCCCTAAAAGCATATAGGCTATTTAGGTCACAGTTTCAGATATCATACTTGGTTGCAGAGGTTTGAAGCGCGACACTGGAGGGTGAGCACAGACTGCAATAGATGTACGGCTATCCCTCTGGGAAATTATTGGGGAAGAGGAGATGTCCCCCGTCTAATCTGCCCCCTCATTTTATTGCATCTTAGTAACGGCTGTCATTTTCAGAGTATCACCACTGAGATGTGACTTTAGCTTTTTATGTGCTACTTCATATAGATAACACTCCTGGTTAATAAATGGTTAAATCTACTCTTATTTTACCCACATCATTCAGAGGCCATTCAATCAAAGCATGTGCACTGCAGGAGTGTAGTCAGTCTAGGCGATGCGATTCTAACACTGCTCAAGTTGTGGGTTTGTTTACAGCGTTTGTTGTTTTGCATGCTGCATATTTATAGTGTGCTCATACAGAGCTGTGCTGGTGGAGCTGAATCCAACTACGAGGCTCTGATATTGTATTTCTGTATCGCCCGATACACTCAGAGGGCTGTGAGTGGTGCTGTAGCAGCTAGTCAGTTTGCAGGAACAAGCCATCTGTCAGCTGCTTTTCTTCTCCTCGGTGCCAAGATTAAAGGTTTAACCCTGCTATAGTCACCCAGTGTATGCTAAACAGCATCCAAATGGGACCGTACAATATATATTTTGCCGGAGCAGCGACAGAAGACGCTATTGTGGCAGAAGAAGTGAGCTATGGGGTGGCAGGTATAGCCACTTTGCAGGAAGAAGCCATCTGTCGCCGTCCTTTCTCCTCCACCCACCAACTGGCAGCGGACCCAGCAGAACTGACTGGCTGCCATCTTGTTAACTATTCAACACTCCGTTCTGTTTTGGGTCCATCAGGAACCTTTTTCTGCAATTTACACCAAATGAATGTGTTTTTTGCCCGTCTGCATGTTGTAGTTGATGCTATGTAGTCAAATAGAAGAAAAGAGAGTCCTATTTTGGGAGATTAATCAAAACATTTGAGTAAAAAGGTGCATTATCCTCCATGGATAATGCAGGTTTACTACATAACTCCATCCATGTATTTTCAATACTGGCATATTACCATTTAGGGTTCCGAGGTGGCGGGTAGCAGCCTATCCCAGCATGCATTGGGCTGAAGACAGGGAAACAGCCTGGGCAAGTCTGTTCCACATAGTTACTACAATATGAAAGATTATCAATACCAATACATAAATTAAGTGGCATTTCTAAAATTGCATATAATGGATACTCCTTACAGGTACACTATGCAAAATTGGGTCAGTGAGAACTGTTTAGACTCAATTGACCAAAAAAATAAATAAAATGAGCGTGTCATCCATCAAAGAAAACAGTGAGCGCCATGTAAATGCAACCATCAAATTACGTGGTTATTCCACATCTTTTGTGAATTGAGTCTAATTGAATTTTGAGTAGTGCACCTTTAAGAGCCACTTGTAAGTTGCAGCTAACTTTACATATTTTATGAGACATAAATCATTGTATGTTCATACAGTGATAATCAGGCAGTCATCACTCCACAAATGGTGGATGGCTGGCAGTTTTGAGTGGTTACTCATTTCCAAAATGATGTGTAAACTGATCATGTTGCGCCATCTTTTAGTGCCTCTCTTTCATGTGTGTAGGGGTTGTATTTATGGGTTATGGTTTAGTGCATGTAAATTGTGCTGCTGCTGCCATTGCCCTTGCAGTTGTAAATAACAGCTGCCGAATAGCATGGCCTCTGTTATTCTAGTCCACATCTTTATCAACCATCTCAGTCTAGTTAGTCCAGCATGTGAGTGTGGGAGAACTGGGGTAGAAGTCCCTGGAAGAGGAGGTGTTGACTGCGTGTAGACAGGTGGAGCTCCTCTATATCAAGCAGGGAACCTCAAGTGCCTCTAATTGTTCCAGAGGGAAGTGTCTACCCCACTGAGTCTTCAAGTGGACAGGGGGGCTATTTTCAGCCCAGTGTAACGTTACAGTATGTCAAGTATTCACAGAGTAATCACAATCAGTAATACTCCCAGTTAATGTGGAACGGATATCTGGAGCATCGAACGTTCAGCCTTCAGCCGTGGGGTTTGTATAAACACGCAAGGCAGAGTGCAAAAGGGGGAAAGACAAACAGAGCAGAGCTGGTGTTCTCGCGCTGCAGTTGAATCCACCAGTCTGAAACTATTTATGCACACGTTCTGAAGCAGTGAGGTAAATGTATGCCTTGCTGCTGTACTGTTATAGTTACCCCTCTCTCTCTCTCTCTCTCTCTCTCTCTCTCACACACACACACACACACAGGCAGACACATGATTGTGGAGCACACTGCAACTCCCCAGCAATAACTCATTGTCTTGGCGGGCGTGTTAAAAGCATAATTTATTTCTGTCCCAGTCTGGCCAACGGCAGAAAAGGACACCCTCTCTCTATAGCTAATAATACTAATGAGCCATATGACTAGCTACGCACACCTGGCCTTCATTTGGATATGATTGAATACTGTAAACAATCCCTATGTTGTGGTGGCTTGATCAGTCTTAAGCTGATTATGAACTGATTATATTGCTTTTTAAGGTATCATCACTAAGTCTCTTCATGTCTTGGCCTTGGTTTGTTTAGTTGCGAAGACGTGGTCTATAGTCCGAGGTGGGGACTTTCTCGTTACTTTTTATAGTCCAGAAGTGCCGAAGTGTCATTCCAAATAAAGAGGAGGGAAATGACTGTGGAGTTTTGCAGATGCAGGTGACAGTCGCTTGTGCAAAAGTGGGACATTGCACTCGTCCATAGGGCATTCATCAGGTTCAGAGCGTTTGGCTTTGGTGAAAATTATATTATCCAATACAACTTGATTTTGTGTTTGCTGTTGAAATCACATAAAGGCCGCTTCAGTAGAAACTGCTAATTTAAGTATCACACTGTATATAGTATCACATACCAAAACATTGCACATGCCTTTAATGAATTGCTGGCAAATCAGTGCAAATGACTTTAAATTATCTTCCTGTCCTCATGCTACCACATTACGATGCAAAGACTGCACAAGTGTAACAAAGTCTGTGTGTATCGTACTGTTTCTGTCCCCTGCAGGACATCCCATGCAAAAGCCAAGGGAGAGGCAGCAGAGCAGGCCTCTCAGGCATCCAACAGTGAGTCCAGCATTGCCAGATTGGTGGCCAGAGAACTTTCTCCTTCCTTCTACCAGCCAGGTCAGTCAGCATCAGCATCTCATCTGAGTGGGATGCGGCAAAATGGTTAAAAAATGTTGGAACAGAAAAAAACTCACGCCAAAAATGTGCACATTTATGGTGCATTTATGGTAAAAGTCTTACTACCACAGTGCTTCTGTGAACCCAACACATCATTCATGTCATCTAATAACAGTATGAAGGACTTGACAGCTCAGAGCGCTGACTTGGAAGTTTTAATGCATTCTGACCCGCCTGAAGCCACCGAACAGAAAGCGCTATCCAAACACTTTGGTTGCTCATGATGATACATTTTCTCTGCTTTTTCACACTCAGTTTAGAATCAGAATCAGAATCAGAATACTTTATTGTAAGTAAATATAAATATACTAAGTGAATGATACATTTGGGTCTTGTGTGTTTGAAATTCAAAAGTTATGATCAGAAAAGGACTCATAATATGAAAGCTATTCAAAGTTTATTTGAAATTACTTTATTATGCCTTCATTCCTGGTGATGTAAGAATTCAGTAAATAAGGTAAATAAGGTCCCAGTAACCCCAGGGCCTCATGTAGTCTTTAGCACCTGAATGCTAATGATGTAAATAGTGTTTTTGTAGCAGGAAGCTCGAATCTACCATTTTTTCCATGAGACCTGAACGCAACATTAAACCCGACAAATGCACTGCTCTCACCACAAATAAAAAATATGTTGAAAACACACATGCCAGTAATTTATTCACTCATAGCACTGATGTTACTATTGCTGCACTATATTATTAGATCAAAACAAACTCAAATCTCTCACCACATATCTGGCTTTATGTTGTACTGTGTGACCCTGTCTGGAGTATCTATGGCTTTAGCAAGTAGATCCCTGGTTGCGGCTCGCCACAAGGGTAGTCACCTTCGAATGTCTATAAAAGGAACATCTTATTGGGTCGAAGGGATCGTATCAGTTTCCTTGCAGGTCTTAGGACGCAGACAGGCACACATTCACACAAAAGCACTGGAGCCTCGGATGAGCCCCGCTGCATTTCTCTCCTGTGCCTTCACCCTCAGCAGAGAGCCTGGAGGAGCATGCTGATAAAAAAGTAGCCAGCGCTGAGTAGCTGCCTGAGATGTCTGCAGCTAACGCTACAAATGGACAAGGGCACAGCCTGGCTGAGCTCTGCTATGCATTCTTCCATGAAAGATCTCTCACCAAGGAGATAACCACAGAGACATACAGTATCAGACTACACCCTCTGCTTTATTTTCATTGGGGAAAAACAACGCATCGCTGTTAGGCTACTAGTTTAATACTGAGGAGTGAGAAATTCACTTTTGTTCCAACATGACTGTCACACTGTTTTTCGTGTTTATATCAGACTCCATCTACATGATAGGGATTGGGATGAAAACCAATCAAGGATTTACTTTAGAGACAGTCACTCTGCAAAGATCTCCCAATGAGAAGGCCCTGGACTCGCAGGAAAATCGGACAGAATTATACTTTTTGGAGTGCAAATGATTTATCCTTTGTTTTAAGTCTCTTTTTGTATCTCTATCATTTGTACCCTCCAAAGAACAAGTAGAGTACCCCATGAACAAAATGTCATGTGAAGAGTACCAGTCCAGCAACAAGTCATGTTGGACCCTCCTGTGTTATATTTGTTCCAAAAATAAAGGCACACACATCTGAAATGGCTTAAATCCATAACTTATTGCCAGGACAAATGCATCCATTCAGCATTTAAATTCATATGTCTTAAATGACACTAACAAATGTAATTTAATTTAATTTAATTTAATTTAATTTAATTTAATTTAATTTAATTTAATTTAATTTAATTCAATTCAATACTAACAATAATTGACATCAGTATACAGCGAACCCCTTGTGGTCAACAACTATATTACTATTATTCTTCCAGTGAAAAAAACAAAAAAAGCTACAATTACTGGGTTAATGTTACCACTGTTACTGTTACTTTCTCAAATAGACAACAATATACTTCCTTGCAACCTTTATCCTGAGTTTCCTGTTACTATATTAACAAGAAATCTGTCTTGTGATATTATTATAAACCTTGAATCCAAAATGTCCCCAATAGCTGTTTCCTAATATTGTATTGTCAAGGGAAATAGTCTGGTTTCGAGAGAGAGGAGTGCTCCATTATAACTATGATAACTAGTATAATTACTAGAGAGACAATTATGAGACGAATAATTCCAATTTCATAATCAAAAAATGTGAATTTTTTTTATTCATACTCGTCAACTGTTTATAAGATTTCACATTTCATTAGAGAGCAACAGTGACTCTGTCTCTGGAGATTAAAATCTTGAGACAGCCATAATAAAGGAGCTCTATAATGAAAAAACACTGGTGTACTGTATCATGCTGAGGCGTGGCACATCGCGCACCACATTTATTTTTAACTCCTCTGACACAGGCCCTGAGTATCTGAAGAAGAGAGCCTTACAGGAGGCTGTGGAGGGCAGTGAGAACACAGACATCGTCTTGCATGAGCCGCTGCTCGCTGAAGAGGAGCCGCTGCCCACGCCGCCTGAAAGCCCACTGATGAATGAACTGGACAGCCTCATGCCCGGCTCGACCCCTGCCCGCACCCCATCCCCCAGCCCGGGCATCACCAATAAGGAGGACGCCAACTTCCTGAGTCCAGGAAGCTGGAACGGAGACAAATCGAGTAAAGGCGGTGGCGGTAGGGGTGGTAGTAAACCCAGCAGCCGGTCTGGCAGTCGCCCCACTACCCCTGCCGTTCCTGCTCCTGCCCCGGCTGCTCCCGAGGGCGCCCCCAGTAGTCGTGGCCCCTCTCGCACCCCCAGCCGTCAGAGCAACAAGGCCGAGCAGGGCTCCGACATGGAGATCAAGCCCCTGCAGAAGTTTGACTCCGAGGCAAAAGCTCCAGACGCCGCTCCTGCCGCTTCTGCCTCTGTAAGGAATAGCCTCATCTCCCCGGATGAAGAAGAAGCGCCACGCCCCGCCCACAAAGCGCCCTCCAAAGCTATCACCCCCGAGCCGAAAAAACCTGAGCTCAGATCCGAGCGAGCGCCATCCGTCCACGAGCGGGCGCCGTCCGTCTCCGAGGGCAAAGTCAAATCCAGGGAGGCGAGCAGGCCTGCCAGCAAAGCCGAGGCAAAGCCGCCACCAAGACGAGAGCCCAGCCCGTCTCCGTCTCCAAAACCAGCACCTAGACTTGAACCTAAGGCCCAAGAACCAAAAGCCATTATTGCCAAGCCAGCTCCCAAACCAGCCCAGAAGGTAGATCCCAAAGCTGAGGCCAGACTGAAGAGCATAACCAGCCCCATTACTGAGGTATCTGCAGAGTCTCTGGAGTTGGAGGTGAGCCAATAAATATTCACACTCTCTCAAATTTGCTTCATTTGTTTCATCAGAAACCCTATAGGTCTTGAATGAAGAGTTTAACTTGACGTGACAAGTGTAGAGTAAATGTTGGACGTCACCCAAAATCACCAGATCCCATCTATGGCCGGGCCTTTAATACGATTTCTGTCTCCTTTCATCAAGTGCAGGATGATTGTCCCATTTCCAAGTTGTCATGTTGGATTCTGAGCAATGCGCCCCCTTTTTAATAAGATCAATAAAGACAATCTTCTCATTCTGATGAGTTTGAATTTATTGTTACAGGCGTGGCGCAGAGTGAAGAAAAGAATGCAATATATAATCTTTTGGCGAGCTGTTTAAAGCTTAACAGGTGCCTGGGGGAAGCATGGCGTGTTTATTGGCAGCTGTTACAGCTACAAGGCATTCACTGTTACATTTAGTGTTCTGTGTCGTCTAGCGCGCAGTCCCTGTATTTGGGGAATGGTGTACAGTAAATATAAATCAGCTCTTTTACTTATTAAGTCTGCAGCACATAAACCGTTCTATTTTGAAGGCGTTGTCCGCACTCACATATTTTAAGAATCTATTTTTAGAAAGGATTAAGTATGGTGGTTCTCGTGCAGGACTGAGCTAGAGAGGATTCTCTGCCTTCACACTGTGAATGTTCCTTTCTTCCCAAGGGGCCAAACACCATCATGATCTGCATGGTCATCCTGCTGAACATTGGTTTGGCCATTCTCTTCGTACACATTTTGTCATGAGACACTATCAACAAACTCAGGTAAGACATTTGGAAAAAGTGATACAGTGAAAATCCATAAGCACTTCTGTCCATATGCACATCCTTATGTAATGAAGGACTAGTGATGTTTGCTGCGATAAACAATATAATTCATTGCCTTGCTGTTGTCTATACTATATGCATGAGAGGAGAGTGTTTCCCTATCTAGTTTTCTCTGTTGGTTGCTTGCAGGTCAGCAGCAGTGTTGCAGAGAGATGGCCTGCCTTTCCAGCAAGGACCAGATCAAAGAGACTGCTGAGAGAAACAAAAGCCTTATAAGGATGCTCACAGCTCTTCCAAAGGTTTTTGTTGATGTGACTGCGTGAGGCTCTGCGAGGCCCCTCACTTTTCAGAGTTTTTGAGAAATATCTGGCGTGCAACTGAAGGACGGTGAATGACTGAAGTGATCCAGTACATCTGAATATGATGACGTAGAAGAGGGACTCGGGGAGCTGTGTGTATGTATGTTAAGGGGGAGCTGGATGGTACAGTATGTCTCGGTGCTTACACTGGAGAAGCAGGGCAGCACGCTACGCACTCAAGAAGTCTTGGATAACAGAGATGATTCATCTGAGTCACAGTGTGTCACAGTGTGTGTCAACATTTTGCTAAAGGCTTTTAACTAAATCTTGTACTGGCACACACGGGCGTGTTCTCGCAACACAGAATCAGATAGATTAGAGTAAGTCAGTGGATAACTATGAATTGTAACTACATGCACCATAGTGAAGAATAGCCGCAGTTTGTCACTTGTTATGTAATCTCTGGCTGGAGGAATGTGGACAGCATATACAGACTGATTCTTCTCTACAATTTGCCTTGAGCTTAATAGTTTAGACACAAAGACAACAACAGCAGACGTGTGAATGTTTTGAAAGCAACTTTTCTATCTCATTGTTTTATTTATCTGCAATGTCCAATGCATAGTAAAAAGCAGAAGAGGGTTCAATATGCAATAGTCTCAGTTTTCTTTATGTGTAACATGTCTTTTTGTGTTTGTCATTATCATGGAGCTCTCAAGAAGATATTTGCTGACTGCTACTGTAAAGCCAAGTAACTTATTATGATCATCTTTTTCTTGATGCTCTTCACACTCCTTAGTCAGACTCTAATTCAACTACAATGCCTGCAATATCTGTATTATTTGGTGCGCTACAGTGCACAGTTAATATTTTCATTGAGATATTTAATGATTTTGCATCGTCAACTTCAAAACATGTCATTATGCTGCATAATGTCTAGGAATTGACAAGATAGAGGAGGAAAATAGAAAGCTAATAATTGTGATGGAATGCTACTGAATCCCTGTTGTGCTTGTGTGTGTGTAAAGTTTGTTTCTGTGGTGTTTGTCATGCAATGCTGTTGGGCACCCAGTGGTTAAGGTTTAATAAACAGTTGTGTAGGATAAGCAAGCTGAAAATGGGAATCTAACAGAAGATTAGAGTGGGCTGGGAATCTCTGAGCAAGTAAGACTACTTATTTAAAAACAGTCACTTTTGTTGCAGTGGGTACACTAAATGTATGGATTTATATAGTAGCTATAGAAAGTGGGTTGGGATGCGTTTACCTGTAAGCTATTGTGGCTTTTGTGGTTTCGTGTATGTTTCAGAGTAGAAAGCACATTTCACATTGTTCCATAGTGTTGTGTTCAGGGCCTGTTGTGCTCAAAAGCCAAATACCTGAGTTTCTCCATTTTTGTACGCATGAGGGCACTTTGTGTGTGTGTGTGTGTGTGTGTGTGTATGCGTGTCTGTATTTTTGTACCTTTTTGAAGTGCACGTCTTTTCAGGATTTTTGTGAGGGAAATATGCAGCCCCAAATATTAATTTATTTATTTCCCTATGGCGTCCATGAAATTACCTCAAGATTGCGAGATGGAGAAAATGCATAATGAGTAACTCCATGTCTTACATTAAGTAGAGCACGCTGCAGATGTGCTGCGATTGTTTCATACTTTATTTCTCCATTGCTGTTTCCCATGAATGGTTCTGAGTGATTTTAAGAGAAAAAATGCATTTTAGGTCAAATTGTTGCAAGTGGCTGAGGTTACAAAAAACAGCACAAGTCAAACCATTGGTTGTGCATTGTATTAATGCAAAAAATCTACCACAGTTCTTGATTTAAAAGCTATGTTTTAGTCAACTCCCCTGAAACTCCCCAGAAAACCGCCTTGTTTTTACATTGGAATACATCTGTTCCAAGTATAGTCTCTAATGTCTACTAATACAAAATGTATGAACTTTAACGGAAGTCAGGATGAACTTCATGGTAAGTGCAATGTTAGTATTCATATAGGTCAGTGTAATTTAGAGGCCATTTTGTTTAGTCTGTGTTAAAGTGCATTTAATGAAACATCATTGCTAAATTTCAGTAGATGCATTTGTTTAGCCAAACCTGGTCGAAATTATAAAACTGAAAATAAACTATTTTACAACACTTGTGAACATGTTACATGGTGAGTTCAGACTGGAAGGAAAAACTGCTCTGGTGTTGACCTACATGAAGTATTTGTGCTCATATATTTATCATATGTAGTCTTCCATAAAGTTCAAAATTTGGATTAAAGTTTTGGGTGAGATCAGAGATCTCAAATACAATATAATAAAGTATTCAGCAGAAATTTGGTTGTAACTGAGGGAACAAAGTATTTTTAAACACCACCTGTCTGCCAGTCTGAGACACCCCCTCCCATGGCCCTCAGTGAATACCACACCTTATTTTAGACCAGCACTGCAGCCTAGGTTCCCAGGCCATTCAGATGTAAGTACAAATCACACCTCAACTTAGTATATTAGAGTCATAATGGCAGTGTTGTAAAATTTGCTTTAGTTGTGAAAACAAGGCTTCCTGTCATAAGATATTCATTTGAACTTGAGTGGTGAAGCAGCTTACCAGAGCCTGTGGGTCAAAGATCTGGTTGTACAACACTGCCCCCTAGCTACAAAACTGAGTGAAGCATTATGTTGTAGAGTCATGCTAAATCAGATCTTGGCAACGTGAAGCCAAATTAATTCGCTCTGGACACAGTAATGTGATGAAGTTGTGCCAAAAGGTTTTCACAGTAGGGCACTGTGTGTGTCCAATACTTGCAGTTCACTCAAGTACAAAATGCTGCCAAAAGAAAGTTAATCTGTGTGCCTTAATCAGCAGATGACTCATTAAGAAAAAAAAAAATTAGCCAGACATGAAATGTACATTCCTGAAATGAAGAATCAGGGCAAAGTGAGTGCAGTCACTTAAGTTTATTTATCATTTGTTCAAAGCCACAGAACAGATGCACAGAACAGAGATTATAAATAGCAAGGAAATAACTACTGATGGCAGACCATGGAAAAGTACGCAGGGATTTTTTCTAATACTCTTCTCCTTCATCCTCCTCTGCCTCATTGGAATCAGCACCCACCTCCTCATAATCTTTCTCCAGAGCTGCCATGTCCTCTCTGGCCTCAGAGAACTCACCCTCCTCCATACCCTCACCCACATACCAGTGCACAAAGGCACGCTTAGCGTACATCAGATCAAACTTGTGGTCAAGACGAGCCCAGGCCTCAGCAATAGCAGTGGTGTTGCTCAGCATGCACACAGCCCTCTGGACCTTGGCCAGGTCACCTCCAGGGACCACAGTGGGGGGCTGGTAGTTGATGCCAACCTTGAAACCAGTTGGGCACCAGTCCACAAACTGGATGGAGCGCTTGGTTTTGATGGTGGCAATGGCAGCGTTGACATCTTTGGGCACCACATCACCACGGAACAGAAGGCAGCAAGCCATGTACTTGCCGTGGCGAGGGTCGCATTTCACCATCTGATTGGCCGGCTCAAAGCAGGCATTGGTGATTTCAGCCACTGAGAGCTGCTCATGGTAAGCTTTCTCAGCAGAGATAACAGGGGCATAGGTGGCCAGGGGGAAGTGGATACGGGGATATGGCACCAAGTTGGTCTGGAACTCTGTCAGATCAACATTGAGGGCACCATCGAAACGAAGGGAAGCAGTGATGGAAGAAACTATCTGGCTGATCAGCCTGTTGAGGTTGGTGTAGGTAGGACGCTCAATGTCGAGGTTCCTACGGCAGATATCATAGATGGCCTCATTATCCACCATGAAGGCACAGTCAGAGTGCTCCAGGGTGGTGTGGGTGGTCAGGATGGAGTTGTAGGGCTCCACCACAGCGGTGGACACCTGGGGAGCTGGGTAGATGGAGAACTCCAGCTTGGACTTCTTGCCGTAGTCCACAGA